>JARYGA010024018.1:0-45114 GCA_030545235.1 Helianthus tuberosus
ATAGATTTGTGCTAAAATAACCATAGTGGGATTATTGATAGATTGCATAGATTTGCACTGAAGTAGTAAGGATGTATCTATTATCTTTAACGAGTTGCTAATATCAAGAAATTATACCAACAATTAACTGAGCAAAAGATAAGTATGGTTAAATTTCATCCTCTAAAATTATTGGCTGAAACAAGTAATTTCATACTCTAAAATTATTTTAACATAAACCGATATGACAAATTTGTGTGTAGCAAATTAGACAACTTATATGTATGAGAGCATGTTTTTAAGTTGTAACTTTAGCGTATTAATATAGAAATTAAAGAATATATAAAGATACAGGTTAAACATATCACTTTTGTGACAACACAATCAAACTCGTGTCACCCATTTAACAGCCTTGCAAATGGCATGCCCTTACACTAATTATATATAAAAGCATTCAAAAACATTGATCGCCCACTACTTGAAACTATAATATGCAATGGGGATAAAAATTTTAAGTGACAACATTCTGTGAAGAATGATATATATGGCGATAATATAAGTACTATCTACTGAGTAAACCCTTATAGATAGATTGGCAGATTATTGATAAGATCATATTGCATCAGCGCATTTATGATTAAAACACACACTACACTCACACAAATAATACTATCTAATATATATGTGTAACTGAAGTTGAAGAAAGAAAACAAAATGGAAAAACTGCTCTGTTATTCAATAAACAAACAAATAACCCCAACAAATTAGACCCACATTCTCCTAAACTAATGCCACTCTCCAACATTCACCTTAAGCTCAGTCAACCCCATGACTTTCTACCATATATTTGACCAATAATAAAAACAACCTAACATACTAATTAATTAAACCAAATAATAAAACCATACGTCAAGATTAATTCTAACATTCACCCCCTTAATCTTGACTATCTCGGTCTTGCTACACGAACCACACAGCTTCGGTCTTCCTCTTTCTAATGTGAACACTTTCAGTCTTCCGTTCATGACTCGGTCTAATGTGAACTCTCGGTCTTTGTTCACAATCACGGTCTTTCTTTCGATCATTCGGTCTAAGCTTTCAATCGATTAAAGCTTCTTTCGGTCTACGATCTTTCTCTGTCTATCTTGGTGTGAACCTTCAGTCATGTTCACACTTACGGTCCCGGTCACGCCGTTCGGTCTTTTGCGGCTTGTCGTTCTATAGCGGTCTTCTTTGTTTCCCACCGGAACTCTCTTCCGGCGACGGCGGTTTTTCTCCTTCTCTTTCTATTCTTTGTTCTTCCTTTGCCGATTTCAATCAGCACTTCTTTCGTCCTTCTTTCTTGCGATTTATCACATGAAAACATCCACTTTCTCATTCTTTTCTTTCTCTGCAGTTAGAGGGCTGCTCCCCTTTTTTCATAGGGTTAAAAACCCATTTTCTTGCTTCCGGCGACAGCAGCCAAGGCTGCCGCCTGTCTTGCTGGACTTCCTTCTTTCGACTATCAAAAAACAACCTCACGGTCTTCACCTTGGTTCCTCCTACTGCTATGTTTTGCCCTGCAGCGAAAGGGCTGCACTCATTCTCGCCACCGACTCTCAAAACGGCCCTCGTTAAACCTTCGCTCTGATACCAAATGTTGGTTCAGGCCCCTTAAAACACACACTAGACTCACACAAATAATACTATCTAATATATATGTGTAACAGAACTTGAAGAAAGAAAATGAAATGGAAAAACTGCTCTGTTATTGTCACACCCCGACCGTGTTAAAACAACGAAACCGCGGCAGAAACGTCGGGGAGTGGAGCAACAGAATTATTGTTTCACAACCATGGAATTCAAAAAGTTTCGTTTTATTAAATATTAAACATTAACATTGTCTTGACATTAAGTTAAAATACAACCACATCGTCTAACGTTTGTTATTTAGTCACTAAGGCCTCGTCCAGTCCTAAGTGAGCATGCATCCTACTTGAAATCAACATCATTCGACACCACCTGAAACATATGTAAATATAAAGTCAGCAAAGAAATGCCGGCGAGCACATAGGTTTTGTGTGAGTGTCAGACTCATGGCTTGTTTATATGTTGAAATAACTCGTACAACTTCGTTAATCGATATTAGAATTCCTTGTTTGAAAAATGATTGTATTGTAAAATGAATAACCAAGTCAAAACAGATTGGTTATAGTTTATAAAACCTCGAAGCCATGAATCTTAACTCAAAACATTTGTTTAAGTAAACTACATCGTAAATTGTTCTCGTAATAAAACTCGTATGGTTTATATCGTTTAGTAAACATCGTTGTGTTTCTGGTTTGAAAATCGTTCACCCAAGTGAACTAAATAATGCTACGGAATATAATATGATAAAAACACTTATATATAAGAAGTACCAGTGGCGTATCTACCATGCTTTTATCACATTACACCCGTCCCGTTATTTAAACACTAACCAAAAAACAATCGGTCGTTCAATTCGTTTAACTCGTTTCATTTGTTTAAATCATTCTATCGTTCAATCGTTCAAAAATCGTTCTCGTTTTAATTGTGAAAACTACTTTTGGTCGCCTCGCTTATAACATTCAAACCTTCGTAACTCGTCCATCATTCAACTCGTATTAACAAACCACCAAAGGGTAAGTTAACAATCAACAGGTTTAGTCGTTACCCACATAACCCCCATACATAACCATGGGTGCAGTCCGATGACGGGATTTGTCAGATCCTATGGTACCATAACCTAATACTGGTCGGCTCGACCAAAGCTAATGAATGTCATTCATTATGTAAATACGTCCCACAAGTTCGTTCACATTATCGAAATCGTTATTGTTTAATATAAACCATAGTATTCGTTTTTGAAATCATCGTTAAAAGTATCGAAATGGTTTAACACATATGAATCACCACAAAACAATTGAAAACAGTAAAATAGGGGAACTATGTACTCACATCGAAGTGCAATGTATCCTCGATCTAATGAACTAGCAAAGCTCGAGTAAACCAAGGAAATCAGATAGCACCTAGTAATCGGATCGCTAGTTAATAAATCAACACCTAAATCGGAAGATCGGATAGAATGATGTTTCGTAAGCCAAATGAGTATTGGAACTCATGTGATTTGGTTTAACAAAGCCCACATTCTAAATCGGAACCTATCCTAAGTGCATACGACCCGTTACGACCCGTTAAGGTAGCTTATGCTACGTTAATGTGTCGTTCACGCAAATGCGCGTTCGAGACGCCTAACTAGTCTTATGAAAAGTATTATATGCCCTAACATGTTTAAATATGTTGCATAATCAGTTAAGTGACAAAAGTTTAAGTTACATATGCTTAAATACCAATTATGCATGAAAAGGCCATTTTGGTCATTTACCTAAGAGATATAAACTACCTATCATACAACTAATTAAATTAAGTGACCATAAGGTATAACCTCGGAAGGTTATTCCCTATACAACTATGGTCACTAAACATGCTTGGTCGGATCCTAATGATCGACCAAACGGGTCGGGTTCGAAAGTCTAAGCGGTGGTTAACACCGCTTATCTTACGACCCTATACAAGCACTAGACTAAAAGTGACGAGTTAAACATGTTAAAACATGTTTAACTAAGTTAGAAAACAAGTTTGATATCAAAACAAAGTGTTTCGATACCCGAAAATAGCTTCGACGCAAAATACGCACAAACACGTATTTTGACCGAAACTTTGACTCGTCACTACGACTAATCGACGTGGAAATCAGTAGGTATAGTCACATGGGATTATAACCATCGTGATTACGCTCACGTTGCAAAGTTCGAACGAACTTTGTGTTGACCAAATCGTGGTTAAAGGAGAAAGTCAAACACTGTTTGACTTTCATGCTTGAAAAGCATAAACAAGCATGAAAGAAACTTACAAAAGGTCCAAGCAATGAAGGTTTGATCTTAAAATACTCAGGTATGAAGCTAAGGCTTCAACTTAGAGCAATTTTTAGATCAAATGTGAAGAATCAAAGGAAAATCAAGTGGGTATTTATAGAATTCCAAGAACCGTTAGGATCGCTTCTCGAAAATTAAGCTTCGATCTGGATCATACAAGTAAGGCAAACTGATTTGGGATACTAGGGGTGTCCAAAACCATCAAACGGTATTGAGAAAGTTACATAAAAGGCCCTGAAAATCAACCCAGTTGTCAAAAATGGAATTTCTTTCCAGCTTGAGCCATCGCGTGCCGCCACAGCACAGTCACTAGGCTGTGGCGCGACGCCACCAGTGCCCAGTTCCAAAAACTTTTGAAAATTGGCAGGTTTGGTCCCTATAGCACGTTTAGGCCATTTTCGACGCATTTAAACCCCGTTAATCCAATTTTCAAGGCTCTACAAGGATGTTAAAGCATAGGGAACATGAAATATGCTCAAAAACATCTCAGATGTCGGTTCGTTTGGTCGTACGGGTGCGTTACTCGGTTAATTACGACGAAAACTAGAACGGACGCAAAAACCATCCAAATTAAGCGACGAATGGTATTTTTGCATTCCAATCATTAAAATAAAATATTTTAATGATTACAAAAATTTTTGGATGTCCGGATACGTTCAGAACGTAAGATATGCGCGAAAATGTAAACTTATGCACTTTTTGACGCTTGTAGTCCCTGGTTGATCAAAAAGTTTATTTTCGCATACCGAACCCCTCAAAGCCTATTTCTAAGCTATGTAAAGTATATTTAAGGTATGTTTAACTTAAGATCAAGTTCCGGAATGTTCGTTATCAAACGAATCGGCATAGTTTCGCAGTTTGACACAATTAGTCCCTGCGATCGAATAAACTTGTTTTCGACACACCAAACCATCCAAAACTTATTTCTAAGTTATATAAAGGATATTTAAGGTATGTTAAGCCTATGTCACTATTCCAGAAAGTGATTTAAAGCTTGAAATCGAACTCGAATCAAATCGTAAAATCATCTAACACAAATATACACATAATAACACCAAAACACATCGTTTTATTGATAATTGATATTGTTTTACATCGTACATCGTTTACAGAGCACAGTTGTCACAGTCTCCTCTACTATAGGAAATTTCGTCCCGAAATTTTAACTAGAGGAAACTTGTGAAAACAAATGCGGATATTTCGCTTTCATTTGGTCCTCACGTTCCCAAGTAAACTCTAGGCCACGTTTGAACTCCCAGTGAACCTTGACCAATCGAATTTGTTTGTTCTTCAACTGTTTGACTGTACGGTCCATTATCTCCATAGGTTTCTCGACAAAGTGCATTGTCTCATTAACTTGAATTTCGTCGAGTGGAATGTGAAGATCAGTATTGGCTAAACACTTTCGTAGATTGGACACGTGGAATGTTGGGTGAATATTCCCAAGTTCAGGAGGTAGCTCTAGTCGATAGGCAACCTTTCCAATTCTTTCAACAATCTTAAATGGTCCAACATATCTTGGTGCAAGTTTTTCTTTCTTTCCAAATCTCACCACTCCCTTCCAAGGGGATACCTTGAGTAGGACACGGTCTCCGACTTGAAGTTCCAAGGGATTACATCGCATATCCGCATAACTCTTTTGACGGCTTCTAACTGTCCCAAGATTATCGCGAATTTTCTTGATTTTGTCTGTTGTTTCCAGAATGAGCTCAGGTCCAGTAAGCTGAGCTTCACCGATCTCGTTCCAACAGACAGGTGAACGACATTTTTTGACCGTATAAAGCTTTGAATGGTGCCATATTTATTCTAGCATGATAACTATTGTTGTAAGAGAACTCGATCAACGGAAGATGAGAATCCCAATTACCAACAAAGTCTATCACTCATGCTCTAAGCATATCCTCCAATGTTTGAATCATCATCTCAGATTGTCCATCTGTTTGGGGATGATAAGCAGTGCTTAGATTTAGTTAGGTTCCCATAGCAGATTACATGGTCTTCAAAAAGTGAGATGAAAATCGAGCATCACGATCAGATATGATATCCAAGGGAACACCTTGTCGAGATACAATCTCATCAACATAAATCTTGGCAAGTTTATTAGCAGATAGATCCTCGCGAATCGGTATAAAGTGAGCTGACTTCGTTAATCGATCGATAACAACCTAAATAGCATGGTGACCTCTAGATGTACGCGGTAACTTAGTGATAAGATCCATTGCAATGTTCTCCCACTTCCATACCGGTATCTCTGGTTATACAAGCAAACCTGATGGTTGTTGATGTTCAGCCTTGACTTTGAGACAAGTTAGGCATTTCGAAACATACAAGGCAACAACCTTTTTCATACTAGGCGACCAATACTGTGTACGAAGATCCTTGTACATTTTGTCAGCCCCAAGATGGATAGAATATCGAGACTTATGAGATTCGTCCATCACTAAAGTGTGAAGATCGTCTTGTTTTGGAATCCACAAACGATCCTTGAAATAGAGTAACCCATCATCCTTTGTTTCGAGTTTAAGCTCAAGTTGTCGTGGTAATTCCTTACCCATCAAATTTTGTGAAACACAAATACGTTGAGCTTGAGAGATGCGAGTTTGAATATCAGATAGAGTACGAACACAATTTAGCTTAACACGTTCCTTTCGACTTAATGCATCGCCTACGACATTCGCCTTACCAGGATGGTAGCGAATCTCGCAATCGTAATCATTCAAGAGTTCAACCCAGCGCCATTGTCTCATGTTTAGCTCCTTCTGATTGAGAATGTGTTGGAGACTTTTGTGGTCTATGAAAACCACACATTTCGTACCATAGAGATAGTGTCTCCAGATTTTGAGAGCAAAAACCACAGCTCCCAACTCAAGATCATGAGTCGTGTAGTTCTTATCGTGAACTTTCAGCTGTCTTGACGCATAAGCTATAACTTTACCTCATTGCATAAGAACACAACCAAGGCCTAGATTCGATGCGTCGCAATAGACAACGAAATCATCGTTTCCATCGGGTAAAGACAAAATAGGTGCATCACATAGTTTTCGTTTTAGCGTTTGGAACGCTTCTTCTTGTTTAGGTCCCCACTCAAAAGGCTTATTCTTTTGAGTCAAAGCAGTAAGTGGAACCGCGATCTTCGAGAAGTTCGAAATAAATCGTCGATAATACCCATCAAGACCAAGAAAAGATCGAACTTTTGTGGGTGTCGTAGGTGTATTCCAATCCTTAATTGCAGCAATTTTGGATGGATCCACATGAATACCCTGCTCGTTGACTATATGACCCAAAAACTGAACTTCTTTAAGCCAGAATTCACACTTGGAGAATTTAGCAAAAAGTTGTTCTTTCTTTAAGAGTTATAGTGTCAGATGAAGGTGTTGTTCATGACCGGCTCGAGACTTTGAATAAATGAGAATGTCATCAATGAACACAATGATGAACTTGTCTAAATAAGGTTTACAAACCCTATTCGTTAAGTCCATGAAAATGGCTGGGGCATTCGTCAAACCAAAAGGCATGACAGTAAACTCTTAGTGTCAATATCTCGTGTGGAAAGCAGTTTTGGGAATATCTTCTTCGAGTACACGAAGCTGATGATACCCAGAACGCAGATCGATCTTGGAGAAATAAGTGGCACCTTGCAGCTGATCAAAGAGATCATCAATTCTTGGTAGGGGATATCGATTCTTGATGGTAAACTTTTTAAGCTCACGATAATCGATACACATTCGAAAAGATCCATATTTCTTTTTCACAAACAGGACTGGAGCGCCCCACAGTGAATAACTCGGTCGGATGAATCCTTTGTCAGATAACTCTTGCATCTCAGACGGTGCAAGACGATAAGGTGCTTTCGCAATCGGGTTGGCATTGGGCACAAGATCAATATGAAACTCGACTTGTCGAATTGGAGGCAAACCAGGCAGTTCATCAGGAAACACCTCTGGATAATCTCGAACAATCGGAATATCTTGTATACACTTGCTCTTGCCTTTCTCCTCTGTGACGTGCGCCAGGAAGGCAACATATCCCTTTCCACTACTACAATATCAAGCATTAGACAGTGTTCAATATTTGGTTTAGACGGTTTTATTTTAATAACCCCGTCTTAAAATCAATTCCTCACATGACCATTGTGCAAATCCAATTAAAATATTCAACAAAATTCATACAACACCGTCTTATGCACAAACCCTGTCTTATGTTTTTATACGCACCCATTAGACGGGGTTCCCTTTGAACACCGTCTTATATACTCATGGTTTAGACGGTGTTATTTTAATAACCCCGTCTTAAAATCAATTCCTAACAAGACTAATGTTTGATAACAATTAACTTAGAAAAAACAAACTTACCCTAACATACTAACATACGTATTGTTATCATAACAATTAACTTAGAAAAAAAAACAAACATATGCAACCCTGGTAAAATGTTGCATTAGGCCTCAAAAAAGTTGCATTAAGCCTAATGCAACTTTTTATCAAGAGCTGCCTTAGGCGCAGTTGCATTAGACCTAATGCAACCTTTTCAAGGTCTAATGGAACTTTTTTTTAAGAGTTAATTACTGTTTTCGTCCCTGAGGTTTGTCAAAAATAACGGTTTCAGTCCATTAGTTTAAAAATTGCGATTTCAGTCAATTAGTTTCATTTTCGTAACCATTTCAGTCCACTAACTTAACTTCATCCATTTATTTTGTTAACTTTGAGTTAACTAACTAATTCAGGGACGGTTTGCGTCAGTTTTAGAAACACAGGGACTTAAGTGTAAACTCTAAAACATTAAAACAAAAAAAATAGTAAATTCCAAAAAATCAAAAAAATTCCAAAAAACCAAACAAATTCCAAAAAATTCTAAAAAATCATAAAAATTCTAAAAAATTCTAAAAAATCCAAAAAATCCGTTTCGGCGCGAACTGTTTCGAACCCGAACCGTTTCGAGCTGAACCGTTTCGACGCGAACCATTTCGATCCGTACCGTTTCGACCCGAACCGTTTCGAGCTGAACCGTCCGTACCGTTTCGACCCGTACCGTTTCGAGCCGAACCGTTTCGACCCGTACCGTTTCGAAGCCGAACCGTTTCGAGCTGAACCGTTTCGAACCGAACCGTTTCGAACCGAACCGTTTCGACCCGTACCGTTTCGAAGCCGAACCGTTTCAAGCCGTACCGTTTCGAACCGAACCGTGCCGTTTCGAACCGAACCCTTTCGAGCTGAACCGTTTCGAACCGAACCGTTCCGTATCGAACCGAACCGTTTCGAGCTGAACCGTTTCGAACCGTACCGTTTCGAGCTGAACCGTTTCGACGCGAACCGTGTCGTATCGAACCGTGCCGTATCGAACCGAAACGGTTCGGCTTCGAAACGGTTCGCGTCGAAACGGTTCGGGTCGAAACGGTTCGGGTCCAAAGGGTTCGGTTCGAAACGGTTCGCATCGAAACGGTACGGTTCGAATCGGTACAGCTCGAAACGGTTCGGTTCGAAACGGTTCAGCTCGAAACGGTTCGGTTCGATACGGCACGGTTCGGTTCGAAACGGTTCAGCTCGAAAGGGTTCGGTTCGAAACGGCATGGTTCGGTTCGAAACGGTACGGCTTGAAACGGTTCGGCTTCGAAACGGTACGGGTCGAAACGGTTCGGTTCGAAACGGTTCAGCTCGAAACGGTTCGGCTTCGAAACGGTACGGGTCGAAACGGTTCGGCTCGAAACGGTTCGCGTCGAAACGGTTCAGCTCAAAATGGTTCGGGTCGAAACGGTACGGACGGTTCAGCTCGAAACGGTTCGCGTCGAAACAGTTTAGCTCGAAACGGTTCGGGTTCGAAACAGTTCTCGCCGAAACGGATTTTTTGGATTTTTTAGAATTTTTTAGAATTTTTATGATTTTTTAGAATTTTTATTATTTTTTGGAATTTGTTTGGTTTTTTGGAATTTTTTTGATTTTTTGGAATTTACTATTTTTTTTTGTTTTAATGTTTTAGAGTTTACACTTAAGTCCCTGTGTTTCTAAAACTGACGCAAACTGTCCTTGAATTAGTTAGTTAACTCAAAGTTAACAAAATAAATGGATGGAGTTAAGTTAGTGGACTGAAATGGTTACGAAAATGAAACTAATGACTGAAATCGTAATTTTTAAACTAATGGACTGAAACCGTTATTTTTGACAAAACTCAGGGATGAAAACAGTAATTAACTCTTTTTTTAAAGTGTTGCATTTTCTATTCAAATGCAACTTTTTAGTATGCAACCTTTTTACATTCTAATGCAACTTTTATGTTACTTTAGTTACAAGAATGCAACCTTTTGTACACTCTAATGCAACTTTTTTATATTAAATGCAACCTTTATTTACCGTAAATGCAACATTTTTTATTATTTTAGTTTCAACGCATGCAATATTGTAGCCTCCTTGTTTCAAGCAATAAAATTGCTTTTAATATGCCTTATTGTCTCAACTAGGTTAATGCCCGCGTAATACGCGGGCTTCAACCAAAACCATATTGTTTACTTTGAAATGAAATGTTCTTAGTACAAATTTTCAGCACTGGTGTCATATATTGGGGTAATTTAGGACCTAACATGTTCTTTGAGGTCTTTGACATATGAAATGTCTTCATTTACTTGTTCAACACGAATTTAATCAGCGGCAATCTGTCCGACAAACTTTAGGGTAGTAAGTGATTCTCAAACAGCATCCAACACTCCAACACTGGACATAAGTGTCTTTGCCTAACATTCGATAACATCCACAAATATTAATTCTTTATCTCAAGAGCAACATGATATCAACTCAGGTCAAGAGAGATCACCTACAAATTCAAACATTAAATTCTTGTGAAATGTATTTACCCGTTTACTTATGAATGAGTCACACTTTATAACAAACAGATCAAAGTGGTCAAATAAAAAAAATGCTAAAGGATGTACAGGTCAATAAGGTTGAAAAGCCCATAATCAGCATCGAAACTTTTTTACCACTCTTTGCTCAAAGATGTAGATAATTATGGTCATAATACTTTTGTAATTGTTGTTAACCCACTAACTATAGATTTAAATATATTAAAAAACGTAGGAAAAGGATTAGTGAGTCAACCTATCCCTCCTGTGTTTCAGCACGTAGCAAAAATGAAATGTATTGAACTGAACTTGTTTTGACCCGTTAACTTTTTTTGAACAAAAAACAGAATTCCAGTTAGCACCAAAAACCCAACAGTTGCTGAAAGACCAAAGAAAATACAAAGTTTAACACACCAGAAATAAATAACAGCCTATGTTCTATACATCCATAGAAAAAATACGCCATAATTCCCAATCAGTACCGGTGATTTTAGACCCGTGATTCAGCCACAAAAAGGACATCTCTCTAACGTTTTCCAGCGTCGAAAACCAACCCTCAATCCTTCCGAAAGCCCCAACACAGAACCCTATCTTAAACCAAAAGTCAATATCAAAGCTGCTTAAGGTTAGTCTACATTAGAAAATAACTACAACTATATACAGCAAACAACGAAAAACAAAATCTTATATATATTTAACATAATCTTAGAGGAAGGGTAAGAAAACAAACCCGAATAGCTACACAACCAAAAAAAGACAAAAACAATGCCCGTGAACCAAGGTAAACGCACCTGCAACCAGTTAAACAAAAATAATAAAATGGAATGTTCTAAAATACTTATAACAAAAAACAACAAAAGATAAAAGTTCAACTTAGGCATTTCATCAAACAGTTGACGAATGCAATTGTGTATGGTCACTTTATCATAGAAATTAACATCTAAAAAAGTTGATAACATTTAGAAAACATTTTGCCACCTTAAAACATTAAATTGTTACAATGGGATTTCAATTATTTCAAAAGGTTAATCCAAGAGCTAACAAAAGTAAAAGTTTGTGATCCATATACACACCAATGGCTTCTGCAACGAAGGGATCTTAACATCTAATAATCTTCAAGACAAACATGATTTGACTTAATAATATGAAGAACAATAACCTGGAAAATTTAACAAAATAAGTGAAATGAGTACAATAACGGGAAATAAAAGTTACAAGTATTTAAATTAAAAGAAATATGTGTACACTAAGGTAGATGAAATAAACGTCGAAGTTATATTCTACAATCCTTTCGTTGCCCATAGATTAGAGTTTAAGAGGATTATAGTTTTTAAATGTAATTTTAGCTACCATAAATTTGTCTAGGTTCAATTATTTACCCCAATCACTTCTATAAATAAAACCAATCATGTCATCAAATCCATGTCAATCACAATCTTTGACCTCCAAAATAGACTCCAATAAAAATTTGAGTTTCAAATTTAAATTTCAAAGTACTCCACTAATTTCTCCACAATAATTGAAAAGAAATTAATGATGAAACAATCGAACGTGTATGACCTGATCCATTAACATAATCCGGATAGTAATTGCAATCACGTCGGATTAAATAAAAAAACACTAATGTAAACCTTCTAAACCACACTGTAACCGACCATAATATATTCAATTAAAAGGATTGATGCAAGTTGAGCATAGAAATGTAACCGAATTATGGGGCAATTAATTCAAGCAATTGAAACTTATATCACACAAATGAAAAGAAAATAACCTAATTTTCTATCATACTTCATAACACAGTTTGCTTAAAATAAACATTAGAAACCGGAAATGAATATGTACCTCGGCATCTAAACCCAAAGGGTTCCTCCTGATGACATCCTTTAGATGTGCCCTCTCCAAAGAATCCCAAAGATCAGGATCATTGTGCTCGTTGAAAGGATCAAGATCAAATCTCACAGTCCCTTTACAAAGAATGTCATTAGTTACCATATCCAAATAAAAATAAAGTAGTAGTTTTAAAAGGAATTGGCCATTGATCATCTAGTTATCTCATTTACAAACATTAAGAACCACACAGATGATTGGAAAATAACCTAATTTCCAATTCGAATAGAGGTGAGATGAGATGAAACCTGTTAATTGCACACGGATTCCGAAGGGCATTCTTCCAATCGGCGTCACCAACTACGAACTCAATACATTGATGCACCAAACACACACCCTTTTTCAAAAACATGGACAAGAAATTGTATTATCCAGAATATACCTTTCTTAGAAGGATCGTAAACAACCTCTAAAGCCCGTTACTCAAGTTTAAGAAGCGAATTTTTTCAAGAACATCAATAATGAGCTTAAGAACTTTGAATCCCTGATTCATATTAACACAAAATATGAGCATTTATTTGAACATAATCTGCAGATTTAGTTGTTAATTCTGCCTTTAGAGTGAAACATGTGATGAACTATTAATCCCAAAAACTAACACAACCAAAATCACATAACAATACACAAGAAAAATTATCAAGAGGGAATCTTGAAGAGAACTGAAAGATTGATAGCAACTAAATCAAAATCAAAACCCAAAGAACAATTATAAGAAATATTTATATCAAAATCGAAACCGTAAGCACGGTTTTTTTTCTAAAACTTGTAATACAAAATACAAAGAATCGCAACATTTTGTATTCAAATAAAAAATACACAATTTAAACTAATTAAAGAAACCAGCCTGATTAGCCATTAGAGAAATCACTTCCATTGTTTAGGAAACGGTTCGTACTCGCCAGTAGGTACACCGGAATCTCTTCTCCGGCAAGTTTTCACCTCTGTCTCTGATAATTGCCAGACATTGTTCTCAGATATGAACTGAACCATCATCAAATATATACCGGCGACTTCTGTAATCAAAATCAGCAAACCATTGAAAATCAATCATAATAGAAGAAGATCAAGGAATCATTACCGTCGATATTCACTATTGAGTATTGAAGATGAATTAATCGTTGTCGCACAGGGTCGATTGATTGAGCTTCTGAAGAGGCGATTCGACTTCTAGGGTTTACGAATGAGAGAATGATCGATTGATGAGAGATTAAGAGAGAGAGAGAGAGAGAGTAATAGAAAGTACGTAATGAATGATGAGAGATGAGAGAGAATGAGAGAGAAAGCTTACAAAAGAAGCTTCTCAATCCTAGCCTTAGAGCAATGCCACTTGTCACAATATTAGCCTTTTGCCACATCATTGCTTAGGTGGATGCTGAGTTGGCTTGCTCCATTGGGTGACATGTGTCCCCCAATGGTTTGCTTTATTAGAGATATAGATTACACCATTAAAGTAGTAACATAGATAATATATTGTAACATATATGTGTAAACTCAAAATAACAAAGTTGTATGTTACAATCATAAAGCGTAATATAAACTTCATGTTCATGTCAGATACTCAAAACCTTCAAAAGGTAGTTGTTCCATAAGCAACTTCATGTTCATGTCAGGTAGTCTTAACCTTCAAAAAGTGATTGTTCCATAAGCTTCTGCACCATAGCTTTAGAGTTATCTCCTTGGTTGTCAATAACTTGTCGCATAACTTCTTACTCGACCTTTTTCCTTTCACGGTCCTCAATCAGTTTTTGTATTTCAAGCAACTGATTATTATTTTCAACTTTGACATTCGCTTTAGATGATTCCATAAGCCTCCCGGATCATGTATCTCTAGCATCCACTTTTTTATCAATTTACTGGTAACACCTCTACCATTGAGTCGACGATATCCATCATGCTCCTTGTTCATCACAACCATAAAAGGATCTCCCGAAGCACTACCATCTTGTGGAGATTTGTAGTTCCTATTTTCTTCAATATGATTCAACAAAAAAAAATTATTATACAAAAAATGATATGTATGTTTGAAAGTATAAGGTTTCAATAGATTTAGTGATTGACCTGTCCCACTTCTACAAAGACACGAATAACCCAAAACCTGGAAAAAATAATGGAATAACACCCTGTAAAAAAACTAGTTTAATGTAAAGAAAAGCACGTTGTGAGATTGAAATACAAACTTACAATTTTCCTTGTCGAGTCATCATATGTATCAACATATACATGCCATTTTGTCCTTTTACATATACGTTTAAACATTTGGACTAAAGTAGATAATTCCTTGTTTGGGCCATCATGTTCTGTTTATATGATAAGACAAACATTAACCAAAAAAATCAGCAGGTGAAACAATAAAAAGAAACAAATCACAAGCAAAATAAAGACATTACCATCTTGTCACAAATCCCAGCAAAACTTTCCGGACCGGTTCTGTGCATATGTTTTAGACATGCACATTTTCTTAGCTCGCAAAACAGTGCCACTGCACATACATTAGTATATACGAGTCAGCTCTTAAGTACATCAAGAGACAACTCTAAATAGCACATACTAGTAATATAGACATTGTCTACAATATTACCACAAGAGTTTATTTTTCCACAAGCTCAACAATTATGAGAAATTATCTTCTAGCATGTTTTTAGGTCAATTCTTCCATCTTGTTTTGTTGCCTCTTAATTTTTACCAAAATACACCTAATACTATCAATATGTTGTTGACTTTAAGTTGTATGTGACTTTGACCATAAGTTCTCACCAAAAAAACTATGGTATTGCTACTAATGGAACATATCATCCAACTTTAAGAAAACAGTTAAGCTTGCTTAATATTACTCAAAGAAAAAGTTGAGATATCTTAATAATAATTAAATTTGAGACTAAACTCGGTTCACAACTGAAACATGGCTATTATCGCTCACAACCAAGCATCTTCCTGCTAAAACCTGTACAAAGAATGACCAAGTTTAATGTTCATATTACAAGTGTTTATCCCTTTCATTAGTTAGTGCATTACAACCCGTCTAAAGAAAGACCAATTTTAAATCCAAATCCGTCTTGACCAGCTACCCAACATGTTCGACCCGTCCATCTTTCCAAATCTTCGTTTCACAAATAAAGATAATTAACCGCATACACATAAAATTTGTTTAATCCTTAAAGCCTTGATGTCTGGATATTCTATTGACAGATCCAAATTACTTGCAATTTGGAAGAGAAATTGAAAAAAGCTAGAAGTCATGAGTATAGGTTAGTTGCAAGTTTTATTATAATCGTTACTTTAAATTGTTATTGCTTTAGTTGTATAAAGTAATACAAGTTGTTTAAATTGCCTATTTTTGTCTTCCTAGAGAGCACACCTACTTTAACATATTTTTTAAATAAAAAATGTATATTATTTTCTAATAAAAGCAGTACATGTCATAAAAACTCCACAACCGAACAACCCGACCCAAATAACCTGAAAACCGAACTACCAGAACCCGATCCTCCCGATAGTCATACAGCTCGGTTATCGGTTATGATACGAAAAACCAAGCACAAATAACCTACAACCCAATTTAAAAACCCGAATAACACCCTTATTGTTGATTATATTTTTTTAGGTTTTAAAGATCAGAATACAAAGAGATCATGACACATAAGAAATCAACCAACAGTGCATAAACAACCATGATTATCAATTAGCCCATGTTAATCGAACACAACCCATATTAGTATATTATTACCCACTCTTTGACTTTTATTGACCTCTCTGTTAATCCAACACAGTAGATGTACAACTGCAGCCCTGATCATCCACACCCAACCATGTCTTGCCATATAATTTAACCCATTATATTTGGCTAACAAACAATCAGAAACATCATATTCTGTTATTATTGTTCGTAGGTGGAACCAATTCAACGACTTGCTAACCCATAACAACAACAACAACCATACCCAGTAAATCCCACAAATAGCAGAGCTATTTATAGGGTCTGGGGAGGGTGGGATGTAGACAGACCTTGCCTCTATCCATAGGGATAGAGAGGCTGCTTCCAGAGAGACCCTCGGCTCGAAAACGAACAGGAAACCAACACACCAAGTCAAAGAATATAGAAAGAATACAGAAGTAAGAAGTCGCCCATACCAAGAAAATGATAAGAGTGGCACAATATAATGTGAATCATGTATAATGGCATACAACATCATTTGGGCGTTAACACAATCGAAATCATGTATAATAGCATACAACATCATTAGGGCATAAACACAAGAAGGCAATCACCGGAAAAGTCCCTTAAAGAAAAAGAAAAGCCTACGTCCCTGAAAAACACCTAAGACCTTACTGCAATATCATCTAGAAATCCTTAACCCTAATCCTACGCCTCCACGAAGTCCTATCGTGGACCATGTCCTCAGAAAGATGCAACTCTAGTAAATCATGCCTAATCTGCTCATCCCATGTCAGTTTGGGTCTGCCTCTTCCTCTCCTCCCCTCCACAGTAAGAGTTTCTACTACTCTAACCGGTGCCGTCGCTTCCCTCCGCTTCACATGCCCAAACCATCTCAATCTCCCCTCCTTAATCTTCTCCGCTATACTAGCCACTCCTAGTCTTTCCCTAAAAACCTCATTTCTTATCCGATCTAACCTCGTATGTCCACACATCCACCTCAACATCCTCATCTCTGCTACCTCCATCTTGCGCGCTTGTGTCTTCTTGATAGCCCAACAGTCTGTTCCATAAAGCATAGCTGGCCTAACTGCTACCCTGTAAAATTTCCCCTTTAGTTTAGTTGGGAACCTCCTATCGCACAATACCCCACTGGCTGCCCTCCATCTACACCAGCCAGCCTGTATGCGATGGGTTACATCACTATCTATGCCAGCCTGGCTGCCCTCCAACGACTTGCTAACCCATAAGTTTGTTAAAAGAAAAATTAAATAGATATGGTATACATCTGTGACTAACTAAAAAGTTAATTGTTACCTGACCTAATGCCTCAAGCTGATCCTAAAAAACAATGAATTGAACACTTGAAGGACATGACTTCTTTTCTAAGACAAGCCCTTCTGCGAGCGGCACATGAATTATTTGTACTTGTGTGTATGCAATTATTGAATATTGGGGTATAAAAGATGTAAAATTTGAATCAGAATATATGATAAAAGCAATCATAAAAAATTCAAATAAAACATAACTAGAATTTGCCACATTAACTCTTGATAGAGGAACAAACTGATATACTTTTCCAAAACATTATCAAATATAAATGATGAGTGATATACCTGTAGTTGTATTACAAGTGTATCCACTGTTAAAACCATTTGCAATTCTCGTAACATGATATACCTCCTAAGACACACGTCTGCACCCAAATTTACAACCAAATTCAACATTTTAATCGAAACCCTAAAAGTTATTGAAGCAAGGTTGAGGGAATTTTAATTGAAACCCTAAATGTAATTAGCGAGAGGTTGATAGAAGAGCAAAAAATACCTGCTCAGGGCTGAAGTAACGATCGAATCAACGAGAGGTGGAGCAGTGACGATGGATCGTTTGTAGTGCAATGGTGGTTTGTCGGTCACTCAGCAGCGATTCATCAGTGTGTGGTGGTGTGAATCGATCGAGGAGACTACCATCCAGTTGGGGAATGGGGGATCGTAATCGAGTGGAGGTTGAGGGAGAGAATCAGAGAAATCGATTGGGGAGGGTAACGAGGGAGATGGAATTGTAAATTGAGAATGAGAGGGAAATCTAAATTTTTTGGGGAACTGATGTATGTTTAAGGTGAGGGGGCACTCCCCTAAGAGGGGAGTCCCCTCTCTTATGTATAACCAATCCTCGTGTGTCACGTCAACTCCCCTCTTAAACTCCCCTAACACCCCAATTTGATGGCGGCACTCCCCTATTAGGTGACTTGGTTTTTTATTAAAAAAAAATAAAAAAAAGGAAATTTCTCATTGGTCCAACCCTTCCCTCTCTCCTCCCTCTCTCCGGTTAATCCCCACCGATTTCACCTCCTCTCTCCTCCCCGAAATGGCTCCCCTCTTTGTCGGCAGCACCTTGCCGCTCGGGAAAGATGGTCCCCGCTCGGGGTCACCGCTTACGCCCCGATCACCCTTAGGATTTGACAATTTGACAAATTGACGAGGGAAACTAAATTTTAAAAGTAAGAAGGTCACACGTTTTAATAAGTGTCACACATAATCTAATTACAAATCAATACTTTATGTATTTTTTTTTTCGTTTTCAGTAAATTACGTAACCTATTAAAATAAATGTTGCATATAAGTTTTAAAAATCCAAATTTTCTAACAAAAGCTCCAAATTCAATAAAATTTGCAACCTTACAAGAAAAATGTTCGCATTTTTTAGTATCATTTGCAACTTTCTTTGAAAAAGGTTGCATTTATTAGTATAGTTTGCAACATTTCAAGAAAAAGGTTGCAATTTCAATAAAATTTTGCAACTTTTTTTGAAAAAGGTTGCATTAAATCTTCTAATGCAACCTTTATGTTGAATGAAGTTGCATTAGAGTCAAATGCAATACAATTGAAAATGGTTGCATCTAAAAAGCTGCATTAGCCTCATTTTCTAGTATTGATAAACCCATTCCTACCCTAACATACTCTCTTAGTTTGCTCGACCAAAACCCTAGCTCCCCTTCCCCTTCTACGCAGCCCCTCCAGACACAGCATTCCCCTTAGATTCCCCTCCAGACATAGCATTCCCCTTCTACGCAGCCCCTACAGACGCAGCATTCCCCTCTAGATGACGGAAGCATTCCCCTTCGATTCCCTCTTTGAGACTGGTTAGTTTTTCGATTTCCCTTTGAGACTGGTTAGTTTTTCGATTCCCCTTTGAGACTGTTTTGTATGTATATATATTGTTGTTTGCAAGTGATTTAAAGTGAACAAAAGAATCTTTAGACTATACTTTTTTATGTTTGATAGTAAACTTCAATTATGTCTGAACATGGCAAATGTGGTGTTGCTAAATGCAAAAAGAAGTTAAGACCGGAGGATATGCACATTAATTTTGATGAAAATTACGACCCCATAGGTCCAAATGCATCCTACTTCGATTCTTGGCTTGGCTTGGAAACACAAACACATTTTCCTGAATATTGGATTAAATCGCGTAAGTTTGAGAAAGAAAGATGGGATAACTTATGGTTGCACATTAAGGTATTTTGTCACGTATAATGTAAACCTTTAGATGTATGAAATACATGATAATTAGTATATATGTTTAACTATTTTTTTTTTTTTTTGCAAATATTAAGGAGGCATGGCATGTAAGGGGCTGTTTGTTTGGGTCTGAATGAAGCCATTCAGAGGCTTGGCTCTGAATCGCTCAGAGGTAGGTGTGTTTGGTTCACTAAAACATCACCTCTTAATGGTTCCATTCAGCTCTGAATGGTTCAGCATATGTGAGAGTCTAAATGAAAAATAAGACATCTGTACCCTTCCACAAACAAAACACGCTGCTCTCCTCCCTCAACCTCTCACACAAAACCTCAGACCAAAATCGCTGCTCTTCTTCTTCATCCTTTCTTTATTAAAACCCTAAACCCACAAACGGAGCGGCGTCACGGTGGCGACGTTCAGCAGCGGCGGAGTTCAGCGGCGGCACACAGCAACAACGGCGGAGTTCAGCGGCAGAGTTCAGCGGCGGAGTTCAGCGGCAGAGTTCAACGGCGACGTTCAGCAGCGGCGGAGTGCTTCGGTTCAGTTTTGTTTGTTTCGGGTACTGTCGGGTTGGCTGGGGGTGCTTCGGTTCAGTTTTGTTTCCATTTCAGCACGTGTAGATGTTGTATAAAATCTCCCAAGCTCCGATTCCGGCATGATGAGTTTGGGAGCTCCGATTCCGGCGTCTATGAGTTAGGTATAAGAATTTGGGAGCTCCGATTCCGGCGTCTATGAGCTCCAAGCTCCGATTCCGGCATGATGTTGTATAAGAATGTTGATGTTGATGAGGTTCTTGTTGTTGAATGACTGGAAATGATGTATATGAGTTAGGTAGAGAGAGACAGAGAAAGTTTGGACTTTGGAGGTGATGAATGACTGGAAATGATATCTAGAGAACATGTATATATATATAATAATAAAATGGTTTTTTTAATTAAAAGGGGTAAAAATGTCATTTTACACGGCCATTCAGATGTGCAACCAAACAGCACTTTACTGGTTCAGCACTTACTGGTTCAGAGCCTCTTACCCATTCAGACCTCTTATTCATTCAACACTTATTGATTCAGATGTTGCCAAACAGCCCCTAAGTAACGATAAGCCGAAGAAGCATACCATATATAGAGCTAAAACGATGAGTACAAATTTTATAAGTAAGCAACTTTGGAGAAAATACATAAAGACAAACGTAAATCCTTGTTTAAAGCATACTTATTTCGATCCAACAAAGTGGGAAGATTTTGCTGCAATAATATAGGGATAAGCATTTGGTACCGGGTACCGGTACCGAACCGTATCGGGTATATTCGGTACCGGTACCAGTACCCACTTTCCCCGTTTTCGGTACCGGTATGGTACCAATATTTGATATTTACGGGTAAAACACCGGTAAATAATACTAAATAATACTGGTACCCGTACCAAACCTATCAACGATTAATTTAGGCGTTCTTGTAGTGATAAGGATGTACTCGTTTAGGGTGAAAATTCAAACTTGGTATCTGTTATATTGTTTCGTTTTGCTAATCACAAGGATGTTGGGCTTTTAAGTCTTTACTTATTAATATTTTAAACAAAAACTAAGTTCTGCAACATCATGTGATTATGAAAATATTAATGGAAATTAAAAGATCACATATTTTTAACTTATTCATGAGCAAGATTGTGAGGGCTCAAAATATGGTAAGGGAAGAAGAACCAGATCCAATTTCATTTAATTCATGAAACTATGATAGTGGGCATGGGTGTTTGGGCCTGAAGTTGAACCAACGTTTGTGAGTCTGTGACAAGGCATTAGTTTGATGGGCCATGTACTTGGGCCTGGGCTACGAGTTTGGGGAAAACTGGCAGCGAGCCTATTATGTGATTTATATTTCATGCTTCATAGTTTATAGTGTGTACTGACTTATGTGGCTGTTTATCGACAGTTTAGGCATATATTTCTCTTTAGGAAGTTTATAATTTATTTCTATACTTCACAAGTCAAGAGATAAATTTGATACGTGTACATCCTTATCACACATGCGCCATAATATATGTACAAGAATGAACTAAAATTTAACTAATTAACTAAAGTTTAATTAAAGTATAAGTGTGTATACTAGGCAAGGGATATGAGTACCGACTCTTAATATTCTATAAAAATATCTACCAGTACATGAATTATGGGTGGGAAATTCCTAGGTAGTGGGAAATCGGTACCAATTCGGTATTACCGAAAAATACCGGTACCAGTCCCGAAAATCCCAATCCCGAAAATCCGGATGCCGGTACTACGCTTTTTTGCGCCTTGCGCCTAGGCTCCGGGTGAGGCCGGTGCGCCTCGCCTGTGCCTTGCGTCTTTGACAACATAGGTACCACATGCTCATCCCCAAAAGAAACAACAAAAAAATGGAATTTCTTTGTTGTTTTATTGAAAAAACAATACCTCAAATCGATCTAGTCCAATCCCTATTTAGGTATGCCTTTTCAAAATCTGTTAGAGTCGAAAGACCAATGTTTGTTCTTCGTTAGGTGATTTGTAATTTAAAAACCCATGTGTATATAATGATGTAATATTATATGTTGAGTTTGTAGGTTATACACAAGTTAAAGGACCTTTTTTCAGCAATGCTATGGAAAGGGTGGAGGTGAGCCCGGGTATGCACGTGGGTCGAAAAAGTCAATGTGTAGACGCGAGCCTGGGATTTCCTAGCTCCAGTTGCGGTTGCGGTTTAGTTTACATTGTAAGTTGTTATCACTATAATATTGTATAGACATAACTGAATTTATTAAGTTTTATCATATATTTTATTCTTGTTTTAAGGTACTTTTATAAGGAGTCAAAGGCTAAAAACGCAACCGATGCGCCTTTTTAAATGTGAACGCAATCACATGCAAAAGAAATCCTAGAGAGGTTGAAGATCACATTTTCAGTTTAGTGACTCATCATGTCCATAAAGATTTCATTCTTGCACCGCATTTGGCTGAGTAAGTTTTTTTAGTTAACTTTCTTTTATTTTATTACTCTGATTCACCTAACTATTCTATAACGCTAATTTTGTAGCAACCATTGGTATTTGTTCGTCATTGCCCAACACATAAGACATGTATATATTTTGGATTCAACAAAGATAAAAGGCAAAAAGAATGCTTCTAACTATGGTCTTTCAAGCCTAATTCCTATGGCCTTAGGATCCGAGTTCAACTACACAATGGTTGATGTATGTGTGTTTGCTATTTCTGAGTTGTTTGTTTTTCTTTATTTTTAAATAATAATTTGTTAATTTATTACAGTGTAAGCAACAAAAGGCTGGATTGGAATGCGGCTACATGGTTCTCCAACATATGTTTGACTTTGTCAATTTGTATCAAAACTAATTTCCCGATGAAGTAAGTAAAATATACTTGTTTATCAATTTATTACTTAACTGTTTATTTTTTTTAGAGTTAAATGCTTGGTTGGTCCCTGTGGTTTGTAAAAATTTCAAACTTGGTCCTAGTGGTTTACTAATTACACGCGTGGTCCCAAAAGTTGTCAAAAATGCACTCGGTTGGTCCCCAGTCCTAACCTCTGTTAAATTTCTCAGTTAACTATGTGTGAAATGACTATATTACCCTTGAACAATTAAAAGAAATAAAACCCACCATCTTCTTCATCCCATCCCCTGTTCTTACCCCTCTCTTTAAAACCCACCATCTCCACCTTCAATCAATCACCACCACCACCTCCACCTCCAACCCAGCCAACCTCCCATCTTCTTCAACCTGTGAAAATATGCTCTTGCCTTCAGTTCCATGGGAACCTCACACATCAAGTATGCTCTTGCTTGTGCTCTCTTAGCATCCACAAACTCCATTCTCTTGGGTTATGGTAAGCAAATCCCACCTCAATTTCCATTTTCAAACACAATTAAATCACTAATTAAAGCAACAAAGCTCTTCAAGTCACAATTTTTCTTCACACCCACTAAATTAGGTTCAAGGTTTAGCAGAAAGCACCCATTTTTTTAACACCCAGTTCATCAATTATGAAAATTCTGTTGAAAATTTGATTTTGCAAACAGTGTCCACCAACAGTTCGACGAAATGTCTGTGTGCAGATATTGGGGTAACGAGTGGAACAGTGCTATTTATCAAAGATAACTTAAAGTTAGGTTTGAGATTGGGCAAAAAATACCGATTTTAATAACACTGAATTTATCAATTTTTAGAATTCTGTTGAAAATTTGATTTTAAAACAATGTCTACCAACTGTTCGACGAAATGTGTGTGTGCAGATATTGGTGTAATGAGTGGAGCGGTGCTATTTATCAAAGATAACTTAAAGATGTCATCAACCCAAGTGGAAATTTTAGTGGGTTCACTAAATGTATGCTCTTTAATCGGATCTTTCGCCTCCGGCAAGACTTCCGACTGGATTGGTCGCCGGTACAGTGAGTGCCTGAAAGGGTGGGGGTTGGCTGGGTTGAAGGTGACGGTGGAGGTGGTGGTGATGGATTGAAGGTGGAGATGGTGGGTTTTAAAGAGAGGGGTAAGAACAGGGGATGGGATGAAGAAGATGCTGGGTTTTATTTCTTTTAATTGTTCAATGGTAATATAGTCATTTCACACATAGTTAACTTAGAAATTTAACAGAGGTTAGGGCTGGGGATCAACCGAGTGCATTTTTGACAACTTTTGGGACCACGCGTGTAATTAGTAAACCACTAGGACAAGTTTGAAATTTTTGCAAACCACAGGGACCAACCAAGCATTTAACTCTTTTTTTTTTAACTTAGAAGGTTTAGATGTATATAACATGTAAATATATACATAGCTTTATTGCCGATGTTATTACCGATTTTTCTCTTTGCCTTTAGATTTAGTCTATAATATTTGTAATAACTCTTTCTATCTATTATTTTAGATGTGCCACGACACGAGAGAGGATACGGATAATGAAATAGATGTTTTCTTGATGATGTTGATGCCCAAGTTTTTTAGCGAGTTAGGTATTTCGTTAGATTAGTTTGTTATGTATTCACAAATGATTGTAATTTGACGGGTTAATTTCCAAATTGGATGTCTACGGGTTTATTTTCGATTTGAATATGTATTGTTTTGGTTTGATTTGAAAATGTTCCATTGGTGTATGTATATAAGCTTGATGTATTTCCTGGAAAATCTTTTATATGTTTTTTTCGAGCAAATGTATTTCTAGTAGTTTATAAGGCGGTGTTAAAAATATAAGACGGTGTTAAAAATATTTGTTTTAATAAATGTTTTGATATTAAAAGACGGGGTTCACCAAGTTTTAGCCGGTGTTCAAACTCTGAACACCGTCTAATAAGACATGAAGTTTAAGCCGGTGTTCAAACTGAACACCGTCTAATAAGACCTCATTTTAAACTAGCGTGCTTTAAGACGGTGTTGAAAACACCGTCATAAAACCCATATCACCCCGTCTAAAGCTCTTTTTTGTAGTAGTGTTCGTAAATAACTTTGGGCTTTCGTACACGACATGAGTTTCAAACCACCAGATGGTTTCTAGCCACGAACCTCTAGGATATTGCCAGATGAAAGAGGAATACGAACTATCTTATCGAAACAAACCTGTAGGATCGTTTCGCGACCTAAACGACCTCATTTTAAACTAGCGTGCTTTAAGACGGTGTTGAAAACACCGTCATAAAACCCATATCACCCCGTCTAAAGCTCTTTTTTGTAGTAGTGTTCGTAAATAACTTTGGGCTTTCGTACACGACATGAGTTTCAAACCACCAGATGGTTTCTGGCCACGAACCTCTAGGATATTGCCAGATGAAAGAGGAATACGAACTATCTTATCGAAACAAACCTGTAGGATCGTTTCGCGACCTAAACGAGTCGATCGGAAGAGCTCTCGTACGTTTCAGAGGCGGAAACTAAGAAACGCACAGTAAAACAGCTTGAAATATACTATAATCCTCTTTTATATACGATTGACAACGTTTACAGTGAGAGGAAATACCGGCAGCACCTCGGTAACACTTTTCTGAATCGTTACAAATGAAACCCGTTTGAACACTATATATAGAGATGACCTGATCGTTTGAACATGCTCAAACGACCAAGCTATTATTCAAACGGAAGGGTTTCAAACTTTCACTTCAAACGGAAGGGTCATTCAAACTTTCACTTCAAACGGAAGGGTTATTCAAACTTTCACTTCAAACGGAACCCTTCATTCAAACGACCAGCTCCTAATTCTTGTTTCATGTACTCTAAATTGTGATGTCATCATTATGATGTCACATGACGATGTCATAATGATGATGTCACACTTGTTCAAGTCTGCAACGAACCCGAGACTCAACATAAGACGTAGTCGACAGACGTAGTGCACCAACAAACTCCCCCTCGGATGTTGACGGAGTCTTCAGTGTCGAGTCTTCAATTGTCAATCTACAATCTTTATCGATCTTTGATCTTCCTCTGAAGTATTTGTCATTGCAAGAATCCTTAATCAATCTCTTACTCTTTCTCGTAATCTTCAGGATCTGAATCTGGCTCTAATATCTTCAGACTCCCTCTCGATGTCCTCAGACTCCCCCTTTCGCTAAGCTGGGATCGCAGTCTGGAATTCACTTTCCACAGATTATTAGATCGTAATCTGACACTTCATCACACTCAGGTTTCGGAACCTGGCCAACCTGCAAAAACTCTACCCAAAAATAAATTTTCTGATAACAATTCATGGATAAGATTTTCAAATCTAATTTACCACTTGCAGGAATAATGTTTATATTTCAAAACCTTTCTCATTTCATTTCAACAATCTTCAAACACTTTCATCCAAACCATTTTTTCATCATGTTTAGCACTCGGAATTTTGAAAATCAGCTTTCCAAAATCAGTTGTCGAAAATCTTTTTAGATTTTTCAAAATTTATGCTAAAACACATTAAAATCTTTTTGATTTTTTGACTGAAAAGAAATGCAGAAATGAAATATTTACAAACAATATTTTTGTGAGTTTGAGCAAGAGGATCATATCAGTTTCTGAGACATATCACCAACACCGTTAAGCTTCATTTCATTTTAAGTTCTAAACAGTTCACTTAGATTGTCAGTATGTTTGTCCACTTAAATTTTCACACAAAGTTCAATTGATCCGAGATACGAGATTAATGTTTTAAGCTCTTGAACTTATTCGTGTGTCCCACTACTTGAATATACTCCCGTATCCAGATCCCAATATTCAGTCTTACAGGTGAGTATACCACAGATGATATCTGTCAGGGGAATAAATTATAGTACGAGGGCCGTGAGAGCTCAGGTCGATCTTTCGATACGCAGAGAGATGACGGCTTCGACTTTTGGTGAGTCCCATTTAGAGGATCTTTTGCATTACAACAGCAGCGACTATCAATTTTATTGTTTCATCAGCTTGCTGAGGGCGATGCTATGTTTCAAGCATTTTGCAGAAAGCATTATCCGGGGACTAGGTCAGAAATTTCTTTCAGCAAAAGTCCCGGGATAATACCCCAGATATCACTGAGCATAAAGACCTAGTATCTCAGAATAAGGGACCTTTCAAACAAGATTTCAGGGGTTACCTATATATCCAAGTTTGTGTTAACCCACAGAACAAGCAAGTTTGAAATTTAGGTTTATATCTCGTCACAATCTACTAAATGTGCAAAAACCTACTGGCACATCATCAGTGAGACCGTTTATCACATTTTTACTTTCCAATTCTTTAGCATGCTGTGATCGTCCACTGATGTACTATCATTTCCTCTTTTATGCAACAAAAACTCATTTTTGATTTTATCATGTTTTTGGCTTTTTCAAATTTTCAAATGTTTTTGGATTTTCTAAAATTCTTACTCCCCCTAAAATGCAAACACATTTTAGGAAATTTGAAAACAAACTATACAATAAAATTGACAAGCGATATTGAATTGCTTCAATTCGCCATTCACTTGGCATAAACAATCAGAACTCCCCCTCAAACTATTTTCCCATTTAGATTTCAAAACACTTAAGTTTGTTTTAATCAAATGGTTTTTCCGGAAAATAAGTTTGATTTTACCACTTGTAAAGTTGAGGATATGGTTCATCATTTTGTCTTCAACCATTTGTAGAAAATCAAGTACAAATTAATGTCCCTGATTTACCACTTGTACAAAAAAACACAATCAAATACACAGAAAGATGCCGATTCCTGATCCACGATTACCAACTTGGGATCTCCGGCAAGTCCACAGACTCATTGTTCATAGTATGAACCATCCCAGTCACGAACTAAGGATGGTTCAGTTTTCTCCTTCTGCATCTTTTTCTCATAAAACTCCTTTGTTCCTTTGACCTTCCTGTCAATCATTTTACCAAAAAATATGATGAACTTTGGAGTTAAAGACTTTTTCAACATCAAAATCCTTTTTGTCATCATAAAATTGATTTGATATCTCAACTTTACCAATTTTCTTTTTATAATTTTCAGCCCGAAGTGATGGAAAATTTTCATCATCCACATTCAGAACTGATTTATCACTTTTTACCTCAACCTGTGACTCCTCTGATTTTGTGGAATCAGATTCATCGCGAGAAGATAGCTCCTCTGATTTTGACCTATCAGAATCATCGCTAGAGCTTTCAGCAACTTTCTTAACAACCCATCTCTGGTTGTCAGATTTAGCTCTCTTCTTGTAAAACTTGTTTGAACATTCACCAATTTCAAAAGTAGAATTTTTGAAAAGTTTGATTCTGTCAATTAGTGTTTCAAACACAATTTTCTTGTCTTTCGAGTTACGAGAAACTCCCTGTTTTGACTGTATTGCCTTTGAACAATCTTTGGCAATATGTCCAACATTGTTGCATTTGAAACAGGTTCTCGTTTCTTTCATCTCTTCTTGCTTCTTTGCAAGAAATTCTTTGTTCGATTGTCTCCAGAATTCTTTCTTTTCTTCTTCTTCTGATGAAGTACCAGAATCCTTCTTGTCAGTCTTTTTCTTTGAGTCACTCTTCTTCTTGTTCTTCTTTTCTGGAGTCTTTTCTTCAATCACTTTTCCATCATCCTTCTTTTCTTCAGTTACTTCATCCTCTTCAAATGCCTTCATTCCTTCAACAGTTGGATAGATCCTGTCAATGACATAAGAAGTACATGAGTAATTTTTGAAACCTTTATCTTTTGAAGTTGCTACTGGTAAACCACTCGTACTCAATTATGTTATTAGTAGTGCACCAACAAAACCACCTCAGCATGATGTTTGGTTAACCAATCCATTCCAACGATAATATCGAAACTTCCAATTTGCATTGGTGTGAGGTCAATAGGAAAAAGATGGTTATCGAGGTTCAACTGACAATCACGAATAACATAATTGAGTACGAGTGGTTTACCAGTAGCAACTTCAAAAGATAAAGGTTTCCTTAGTTTAGTTCTAGGTATCGCAAGCAAAGGCTCAAATGATAATGAAACAAAACTTCTATCGGCACCAGAATCAAAAAGAACAGATGCAGGTTGATGGTTAACAAGGAACGTACCATTAACAACCTCGTTGTCAGCACGGGCTTCATTCGCATTCAAGTTGTACGCTCATCCACGAGCGGGATTCACATTAGCATTGACATTCGGATTTGCATTCGCATTGACTAGTCTCGGGCAGTTGTTGCGGAAATGACCCATTTCACCGCAGTTGTAACACGAGCCAGGTGGGAATCTAGCAGCATTCCCTTGAACCTGTGCTGGAATCTGAGCAGCTTGATTCTGGCCCAAACGAAAAATGTTGGCCAGATGCCCAAATTTACCACAAGTAATACACTGTTTACAAGCTTGTTGGGTCGCATGGTGACCATTGCACCTATTGCAATGAGGGGCGGTACCAGCATACGCTTTCTTGGCAGGAGGTTTAGCTGGTGGGTTCTGAGCATTCTGTGCAGTGATAGCAAACTTCTAGGAAGCCTTGCGCTTCCTCGACCTCTTTGAAGACTCGCCTTTCTTCTCACCCTTACCTTTACCCTTGTCTTGAACAGAATCGGCCGACTGCTTCTTGTCACCCTTGCGGGTCAGTTTACCTTTTCTGACTTGAGACTCAATTAGATTAGCAGCCAATTCAAATTGCATGACGAACAGTGGTAGGATTACTACCAGTGACAATATCCTGCACAGTATCGAGCAGACCATCGATATACCTCTCAATCGCTTTCTCCAATGGGGTAACCATAGTGGGACACAACAAACTCAGCTCTTCATAACGATCCATATACGCACGGTGTTCTCCCCCATCTTGTTTTAGATCGTCAAATTCTCATTCCAAAGCCCTAATCTCGTGACGGGGACAGAACTCTTTCATCATGAGAGCTTGAAGCTCTTCCCAAGTTTGTGCCATCGCCACGTCGGCACCCCTATCACGCATCACACTGTTCCACCATGTAAGAGCATGCCTCTCAAAGACACTTGACGCAAACTCAACCTTTCGCTCATTTGGACACTGAACATGTCTAAATGTACTTTCGAGACTCTCGAACCATTGTAGGAGCGCAGTTGCTCCTTGAGACCCAGAAAACTTTAGTGGTTTAGCTGAATTAAACGTTTTAAAGCTACACTGAGCATTGTTGTTGTTATTGTTGTTGTTCGCTTGATTGATCTGAGTTACTAGGTTGGAAGCACAGCTGCGATTTGTTGAGCGACAAGGGCTGTGATTGCAGCATCCTGTTTGGGATCACGTCTAGGTGGCATATTTCTAAAAAAAATAAGGAAACATGAGAAACGAGTGAGATTGACAATTTGGATAAACAAAGAGGTATTGAAAACATCGACAAAAACATAAGGAAGACGATCATTCGTTCGTTACCTCGAACAAACAAACGACACGCAGTGACTTACCAAAGTAAATGGGTCAAGATAATGTATCGTGAAGACATGCTTTAGCCTATAAGTGGACACTCATCCCAAGAGTTCCCAGGTAAGAGTGACTGGTCCGATTATGTGGATTTGTACGAACACTCTAGCCTTAGACAGAAAACTCAGGATACAGGCATCCACCCTTCCAGATTGCACGTGTTTACATTATAAGACCCAAACTTTGACCAGATTTTGAAAACATAGAGGGTTCAAAACCTTATAACAAATCATCTAAGAAGAGATGATTGGTTTTCAAATCGGATTTGTTATTGTGTTCTCGTTGTGGTTATCACCTAAAGATGGGTGACGGTATTGTTTTAAAAATGTAAACGCAAAAAACTTGCGTTAGGGTCCTAGAAAAGTTATAATCTAGGTCAAAGCATTACTAATAACCTAATTCCCTATAACCATTGGCTCTGATACCAACTCTTCTGTCACACCCAGACCACGTTAAAACAACAAAACCGCGGCTGAAACGTCGGGGAATGGAGCAACAAAATTATTGTTTCACAACCATGGAATTCAAAAAGTTTCATTTTATTAAATATTAAACATTAACATTAACATTGTCTTGACATTAAGTTAAAATACAACCACATCGTCTAACATTTGTTATTTAGTCACTAAGGCCTCGTCCAGTCCTAAGTGAGCATGCATCCTACTTGAAATCAACATCATTCGACACCACCTAAAACATACGTAAAAATAAAGTCAGCAAAGAAATGCCGGTGAGCACATAGGTTTTGTGCGAGTGTCAGATTCATGGCTTGTTTATATGTTGAAATAACTCGTACAACTTTGTTAATCGATATTAGAATGCCTTGTTTGAAAAATGTTTGTATTGTAAAATGAATAACCAAGTCAAAACAGATTGGTTATAGTTTATAAAACCTCGAAGCCATGAATCTTAACTCAAAACATTTGTTTAAGTAAACTACATCATAAATCGTTCTCGTAATAAAACTCGTATGGTTTATATCGTTTAGTAAACATCGTTGTGTGTCTCGTTTGAAAATCGTTCGCCCAAGTGAACTAAATAACGCTACGAAATATAATATGATAAAAACACTTATATATAAGAAGTACCAGCGGCGTATCTACCATGCTTTTATCACATTACACCCGTCCCGTTATTTAAACACTAACCAAAAACCAATCGTTCGTTCAATTCGTTTAACTCGTTTCATTTGTTTAAATCGTTCTATCCTTCAATATCGTTTAATCGTTCAAAAATCGTTCTCGTTTTAATTGTGAAAACTACTTTTGGTCGTCTCGCATATAACATTCAAACCTTCGTAACTCATCCATCGTTCAACTCGTATTAACAAACCACCAAATGGTAAGTTAACAATCAACAGGTTCAGTCGTTACCCACATAACCCCCATACATAACCATGGGTGCAGTCCGATAACGGGATTTGTCTGATCCTATGGTACCATAACCTAATACTGGTCGGCTCGGCCAAAGCTAATGAATGTCATTCGTTATGTAAATACGTCCAACAAGTTCGTTCACATTATCAAAATCATTATTGTTTAATATAAAGTATCGAAATCATTTAACACGTATGAATCACCCCAAAACAATTGAAAACAGTAAAATAGGGGAACTATGTGTTCACATCGAAGTGCAAAGTATCCTCGATCTAATGAACTACCAAAGCTCGAGTAATACAAGGAAATCAGATAGCACCTAGTAATCGGATCGCTAGTTAATAAATCGACACCTAAATCGGAAGATCAGATAGAATGAGGTTTCGTAAGCCAAATGAGTATTGGAAATCATGTGATTTGGTTTAACAAAGCCTACATTCTAAATCCGAACCTATCCTAAGGGCTTACGACCCGTTACGACCCATTACGGTAGCTTATGCTACTTTAACGTGTCGTTCGCGCAAATGCGCGTTCGAGACGCCTAACTAGTCCTATGACAAGTATTATATGCCCTAACATGTTTAAATTTGTTGCATAATCAGTTAAGTGACAAAAGTTTAAGTTACATATGCTTAAATACCAATTATGCATCAAAAGGGCATTTTGGTCATTTACCTAAGACATATAAACTACCTATCATACAACTAATTAAACTAAGTGACCATAAGGTATAACCTCGAAAGGTTATTCCCTATACAACTATGGTCACTAAACATGCTTGGTCGGATCCTAATGATCAACCAAACGGGTCGGGTTCGAAAGTCTATGCGGTGGTTAAGAACGCTTATCTTACGACCCTATACAAGCACTAGACTAAAAGTGACGAGTTAAACATGTTAAAACATGTTTAACTAAGTTAGAAAACAAGTTTGATATCAAAACAAAGTGTTTTGATACCCGAAAATAGCTTCGTGCAAAATACGCACAAACTCGTATTTTGACCGAAACTTTGACTCGTTACTTCGACTAATCGACGTGGTAATCAGTAGGTATAGTCACATAGGACTATAACCATCGTGATTACGCTCACGTTGCAAAGTTCGAACGAACTTTGTGTTGACCAAATCGTGGTCAAAGTAGAAAGTCATGCTTGAAAAGCATAAACGAGCATGAAAGAAACTTACAAAAGGTCCAAGCAATGAAGGTTTGATCTTAAAATACTCAGGCATGAAGCTAAGGCTTCAACTTAGAGCAATTTTTAGATCAAATGTGAAGAATGAAAGGAAAATCAAGTGCTTATTTATAGAATTCAAAGAACTGTTAGGATCGTTTCTCGAAAATTGAGCTTCGATCTGGATCATATAAGTAAGGCACACTGATTTGGGGTACTAGGGGTGTCCAAAACCATCAAACATTATTGAGAAAGTTACATAAAAGCCCCTGAAAATCAACCCAGTTGTCAAAAATGGAATTTCTGTCCATCTTGAGCCGTAACATGCCGCCACAGCACAGCCACTAGGCTGTGGCGCGACACCACCCGTGCCCAGTTCTAGAAACTTTTGAAAATTGGCAGGTTTGGTCCCAGCAGCACGTTTAGGCCATTTTCAACACGTTTAAACCCCGTTAATCCCATTTTCAAGGCTCTACAAGGATGTTAAAGCATAGGGAACATGAAATATGCTCAAAAACATCTCGGATGTTTGTTCGTTTGGTCGTACGGTTGCGTTATTCGGTTAATTACTACGAAAAATCGAACGGATGCAAAAACGATCCAAATTAAGCGACGAATGGTATTTTTGCATTCCAATCATTAAAATAAAGTATTTTAATGATTAAAAAATTTTTTGGATGTCCGGATACGTTTAGAACGTAAGATATGCCCGAAAATGCAAACTTATGCACTTTTTGACGCTTTTAGTCCCTGTTTGATCAAAAAGTTTATTTTCGCATACCGAACCCCTCAAATCCTATTTCTAAGCCATGTAAAGGATATTTAAGGTATGTTTAACTTATGATCAAGTTCCGGAATGTTCGTTATCATACGAATCAACATAGTTTCGCAGTTTGACACAATTAGTCCCTACGATCGAATAAACTTGTTTTCGACACACCAAACCATCCAAAACTTATTTCTAAGTAATGTAAAGGTTATTTAAGTTATGTTAAGCCTATGCAACTATTCCGAAGTGTTTGTCGCGTTAAACTAATTATGTTTACTTTGCGTAAAACTTTCAAGAAAGTGATTTAAAGCTTGAAATTGAACTCGAATCAAATCGTAAAGTCATCAAACACAAATACACTCATAATAACCCCAAAACACATCGTTTTATTGATAATTGATATTGTTTTACATCGTACATCGTTTACAGAGCACAGTTGTCCCAGTTATTCAATAAACAAACAAGACTATAAATAGCCTAAATATCCAACGAAAACAAACAAATAACCCCTACAAATTTGACTCACTTTCTCCTAAACTAATGCCACTCTCCAACGTTCACCTTAAGCTCAGTCAACCCCATGACTTTCTACCATATATTTGACCAATAATAAAAACAACCTAATATACTAATTAATTAAACCAAATAATAAAACCATACGTCAAGATTAATTCTAACAGAATAATGATTGAATTATCCAGGGTTTAATACGATACAACCTTAAACTTCTAGTATTTACTTATTATGGCAAACTAATGAAGAACAATGAAAGTACAAAATAATATAGTGTAAATGCACTTTAGGTGATAAGTGCAGGCTCTCAAACTCAAGGGTCTTTTATGTAATTTGTTAAAGCTATTATGTTGGTCAGGTCTTAGGAGTCCGAATTTTGGTTGTTTTGGTTAGTCAGGGTTTTTATTATCTTGGGCTTTAGGCCATTCTATGTCCTGACTTTAGTAGTCATGACTTCCCATTGTATATAAACTCTTAGTGAAATGTTATACTTGGCGATTTCTTTTGTGGAAATTTTGTTCTTCAAGAAACCCTAATCATTGTCACTATGTGAATTGACGGCTACTGTGTGTGACTTCATTCATCATTCTCATCATTCTTGTTCTACACTTTCTTGATCCAATACCATACAAATGTGATTGCTAGGTGGATTCCACACACCTGGTGATTGTTGTCTGAGGGAGAATCCTTGTGTAGGAGACCTTACAAGTGGTATCAGAGCAATGTGCTCATACTACTGTAGGTTTGGGTTTAGAGGTTTAGTTGAGAAAGATCACATTTTGATTGGGTGTTTGGTGTTGTTTGCTGGGTTTTAAGTGTTTTTCATTAGTTATTCATGTGTTTACTCGTTCTGGATGATGGATTGTGATTAGAAAAGAGCATTTTTGGGTAAACATTCATCTGGGTTTTACAGAGCTTGGGTTTTTGAAGGTGAGTTAAGATTCCGTGTTTGATCCATTTTAAGTTGTTTAGAGTTTTACTTTAGTGTTTTTCCTTTAGAGTTTCCATTCAGTGTTTGTGCTTCAGGATTATTGATGAAGTAGTGTGAAGTCACACTTACACTTGTGAGATATCCCTGAAGCAATTTCCTCTTGTCAAGACTAAGAAGTCAGGGTTTACTTCTTTGAGAGGTCAGGACTTTGTGTAGGTCCACTCGGAGGATCGAGTAACCTCTATTCCTGTTTTCTGACAAACCCGAGAGTGCGGAATCCAAACGGGTAAGTTAAACCAAGTTACGAAAACGTAAGACACAAGATTCAACGATTAACACTCAATGTATTAATGCTATGAAACGGTTACAAAGCAATGTTTACAAGATGCTCTCATAAACTCTCAGTGTGTGTGTGTTTAGAGTGTGTTCACTCCGAAATCTATTCAGACTTCTTAACTTGTTTCTGTCTGTTGTCTGGGTATTTATACTAACATAAATGATGAACTCATGTGCCACGGTGAACTCTAAGTTCGACATCCATCATCACGACGAACTCCATGTTGTGTGACGAAATCCCCAGGCGAAAATACAATGTCAAGACGAAATCACATGTGATTTCATCACATATGTGATTTCGTCACCTATGGTCTTCAGCACATGGTGTCTTCGAAGAAATCAAGTGATTTCATCACTTTGATGGGCTTGGGCTTGGACATGTTGGACCAAACAACAAACAAACAAACACATTAAACATATTCTAACATGTATACTGCACACACGCAGTTACATGTACATCGAACAATACAAAGTAAATAGCATATCGAGTCAAGACAGGAGGATGTCTTGACTACGGCCTTCACTTCGTAGCCGAGTCGAACCGAGCCGAGCCGTATCCACATAATATGTATCAACAAACTCCCCCTTGGATGCTGCTCGCGAGGTTCATAATCTCGTTCTCCATCTCTTGATGGTTCATTCATTCTCGGAAAGGATCTTCAAAGACTTCACGTGTTGTAAGTAGAAAGTGTATTAACAAACTCCCGCTTTCATTTAGGAAGTGTATCAATAAACTCCCCCTTTGATTATGCTCGTGAAACTTTTGATTTTCAAAACTTGAGATCCTTGTGGTGTTGATGACTGATCAACTGCAACTTGATCATCTCTATCTTCTGATTGCATCAACGACGTGTCTTCACTTTACGGCTTGTCATCTGACACGTTCTCTTCGCCTTTAGCTGGTTCCAATGCACCATCTGCACATACAAGAAAGCTAAACACGCAGTGAGAACAACCGTTTGGAATATAGAAAAATTAAACAAACGACACATGTGAGATCAAATCTCAATCAAACACCGATTGACAACAGTTTGAAAGTTTAAAAAATGATCAATTTTAATCTTTTAACTTTCAAAACTTGTTAACTTCGACACTTTATGAAGGTGCAATTGTTTTCCGGCTTACAATCAGGATTTTGAGTAGGATAGACTCGAGTTCCAACATCGGTCAATCAAAAATAAACTAGAAGCAAAATCTTTTTGGCTTTTATAAAGTTTATATTAAAACACACCTAAAATCTTTTTGGAATTTTTCATTTTTCAAATGTAAAGACGGAAAGCAATAAATAAATATATACAAAGATTCAGAAACGAAAGCAGTAAACAAATATTTACAGACATTCTTTTTGCGAGTTTCGAGGGTAAGACAATCATATCAGTGTACGGTCACGCCAAACGCTCTTTTTGTTCAATTAGTTAACATTTAGATAAGCATCCTATAACAATTATCGGTATTGTTGTCAACATAAACTCAACTTATCAGATGTAATCATGGCGATGGGATACGATTAGTTTATGATTTATATACTTACCGACCGGTGTTCATCCACACATGACACATTCCCGTATCAAGGTATGCACGAGAGATCATCTTACCGGTGTGTATACCGTTTATCATCTGTTTGACCGTATAAAATATGTGAGAAACTCACTTATTTTGATTTGAAAAACAAGCCCTATGTGATAGAATCACTTATTGATGAGGAACTTGATTTTCATATGCATGACGGCACAGGAGCAAGTCCGTGAACAGGTCAGTACAATGTACAACAAAGAGACGAACTTGACTCCCGGATAAATGTGATATTTTTTCACTTATTTTGTTTGGACATGTGATTGTTGATCACTTATTGAGGTCGAATGCAATATGTACACGTATGTATGATATCATGGAAGATCTAGACTTCGTCTCCGTTATTTTTCGGTAAAAGATACACCCATGATACCCAGATGATAAGACAGCATAAGGACCGAATATCTCAGAACCTCGGCAATCTCTCAAACGAAATTTCGGTACAAAGACCATATGCCAATGTGCGGTTCCCACCTAGTCTTCAGTCAATTTATGGTTTATATCACCCTGCACACTTTAAAATGATTGTGAGCCTACCGATACATCTTATATAGACATGCTTAACATTTTTCATTTTAAGTTCATTTCAAAGAGGTTTCAACAGACCACTGATTTACTATAATTTTCTCTATTTCTTGCCAGGAAACTCATTTTTGTTTTCTATTGTTTTTGCGTTTTGAAATTTTTCGATGTTTTTGAATTTTTCAAATTTGGATTTACTCCCCCTAAAATCAACAAACTAAGATAAATTTTACAAACACAAAGGTATTTACAAAAAGGATTTCCCGATGTTGGTTAACTCATGTTTTACCTCAATGCCGTTTACAAAAAATAAGTTAATCAGAAATGATTTATCGAATTTTGTAAAAAAAATCAGTTGGCACGTCGGTAAGCGGTGCGGACCATGACAACATTAACGAGTTTCATATTAAAACAATCACGTGTGAGGTGATATTCGAGATCAACGTGTCTGGCCAAAGAGTGTTGTACGAGATAATAATTCACAAAGCAGCTTAAATATCGACAAAGATAGGAGAGATTAGAAGTTCAAAACCGTATCCTGCAACTGCTTCGTGCATTGCAAGGAATCTGAGTGCTCTCCTAAACTGGATATCCACCCGTTGTGGATTTCAAATTCGATTTTGTAGCTACTTCAATTTTCTGAAAAATCTCTTCACAGCAACAAGATTATAAACCTTTGGGTCCGACTGGTCTTCCACATTGCACCAGCGAAGGTCTTTGTCTTTCTCTTTCAGAAGTAGTGTGCGGTTGTTCAATCCACGCCAAGGCATCCGCACACCCGGTTGGTTTGTTCAACAAACACATTTTCTTCAATCACACTACGAAGAAATGTACACTGCACGTTCATCTTGTTGATTTTGAACTTCAGACGTGCTATAGGTTCCTACATTTTGATTGAATCTATCATGGGGGCCCGATCAAAGCTTTGAACAATCAAACTTTGGTATGATTTTCATTTTGTCGAAGGTTTTTAATTTCTGTCGACAGACAATTCTGTCTTCTTTTCTTTTTCTCTCCATCAAAGGCAACAATTTCTTTGTCGCCGATCTTGTGCATGGACACTCCACTATCAACAATCCGATGACTATCGATAGTTCCTCCTGGAACATCCTGCACACTCACTTAGAGATTTGTTGGAGATGGGGACCCAAGCCTTCATAGACTTGGGTTGCCCCTGAGAATCAAGAAATGTAATTTCAATTTCTTGAAGTTCCTTAAATTGCAAGCCTCCCCCTGAATCCTCACCTGTTTTCGGTTTCAATGCATGTTTCCGTTTACCAGATTGTATATCATTTACAGATTTAGAAATCTTCGGTTTTAACGGTTGCGACAAAATTGGTTTCCTTTTAACAGTTTCTGGTTTTAAAACCTTTTCGATCACCTTCACATTTTAACGTCGTTGTTTTGTTTCCTGTTCTTTAACAGTGCGTTTGTCAGTTTTTTGTGACACAGGACGACATTGTTGGTGGCCTTGTTCCGAAGGGGCTCTTTCTACAAAATTTGGTTTCGGAGAGTTTGTGCAATTTCTGATAATGTGGCCAAACTCCCCGCATTTAAAGCATGATCTCCTTTCAACAAAATTTGGAGATTCTGTTCTATTACCTGACGTTGAATTTGTAGACCCCGAGGCACTAGCTTCACACCGGTTTGTGTGTTTGGTGTAATTGTTATCACTATTACGTTTCAAAATGTTGACTTTTTGAACAAACTCAGTATTGGATTTATTTTCAAAATTCTCAACTTTATCGGTACCCATGGAGGCCACAAATTTAATGTCTTTTGCTTTCTTCTTGTAACGAGCTCCTTTTGATTCAACCTTAGCCTTAGGATTTGGAGCTCGTTGTTGTTGTTGTTTACCCTTAAAAGCGACAGGTTGTTGCTTTGTCGGTAATGTTTGATTTCCATGCTGTTTCCTAACTTCACCTTTTGGAATAGGATCACAGTGAGTTACAGAAACTCTCTGGATCCCTTTTTTCCAAAAACTTACTTGTAGTATCTGTTCATGCACTTTGGGAGATAAGTGCATGCCTTCCAGTTGTTAGGGTCTTTATTGTACATGTCTTGAAAATTAGTCCAAGTTTTATCCTTGGACAATTTGTCCAAGTTTATGTCTAGAACTTTTGTCAGGGGTTGTGTTTAGGCAAAAGTTAGGGTTTTTGTGTAGATTGTTTTGTCCGGACTTCTAGTATGTAATGGAGTGCGTGGTTTGTCTTGTATGGGCTTTGGGATACCTTTATATGGAATAGACAAGATGGCGATTCTTTGTGAAATTCTGTGCACCTTTCTAACCCTAATTATTGTGTGTGTGTTTTGTCTGGCGGCTACTATGTGTGACGTCATCCATCTTCCTCATCAAGAATACTCTGTGTATTCTTGATTTCTCTCACAGATCTTTGCATTCTAGTGTTTCATCTACAGTGGTTGATCATCAGGTGGATTCCGCACACCTGTTGGTTGCATTAGCTGAGTGAGATCTTGAATTAGGAGGCCTTACAAGTGGTATCAGAGCAGTGTGCTCATACTACTGTAGGTGTTTCTTAGTTTGAAGGTTTTTGTGAGAAAAGTTCAAACTTTGATAGGGTTTAGTGAGTGTTTATTGAGTTTTTGTGATTTATTCTTGATTCCTCAGTCATTTCTAGTGATTTGGTGATGGATTTTGAGTAGTTTAGTGATTTTTTGTGTTAATCTTCATCTCGGTTTTTACAAAGTCTTCATGGCATTCATACTGTGTTTTGGAGATTTTTGAAAGATTCCTAATTTGATCTTCAAAAATCTTGTCGGTGTTTTAATTCTGTGTTTGTGTTTCCGGGGTATTGGCGAACTAGTGTGAAGTCACACTAGGAAGATAATCCGGAAGCTGGTTCTAAGCTTGTCCGAGTTTCAAACTTGGTCCGAATTTTCCTTTTTGGTATAATTGGTCCAAGTTTACCCCTATAGCTTTAGTCTGAGTTTAGGTGTAGTTAAGTTCTCAGAGTCTAGGTGTCCAAGTTTAGGTGTCCATGTGTAGTGTCCAAGTTTAGGTGTCCAAGTTTAGGTGTCCGAGTTTAGTATTTGTTTTTAATAGGTCCAGTTTAAAGTTCTTAGTCCCAGTTTTGTTTTTCTTTAAAGAGAGTCCGAGCTTAATTCCTAATAGTGTAGTGTCCGAGTTTTTTTGTTTGTGTTCCATTTCAGGTGGTGATCCGAGTTCAACACTCTGATAATTTCTCAGACATTGCACTCCGTGTTTTCTCTCCGGGTTTTGGACTTAGAAAACTCTCCCAGTGACTGTTTTTGCTTGGAAACCTACTGTTAACTTTCTGTTTAAACTCACCGTTTCTTTCACAACTATTTCGAAATGGCAAACAACAATCTGACTGCAATGGTGCAAAACCTCAAGCACAATGCTGAGGTAGGGAGTAACGACAAACCTCCTTTGTTGATAAACGAGCTTGATTTTCCAGAGTGGAAGGAGCATTTCGAAAGGTATGTAAGAGCGAAAGACATCAAGATCTGGTTGTGCATCGTTAAAGGATGTGGAGCTACTCCAGTAAGAACGTTAACGATTGATACTTATTTGGCACTCACCGACGACCAAAGAAAGTTTTATGATTCTGGACAGAAAGCTATGTCAATGATTACGATGGCTATGACGCAATCTATACTTCATACTTTCCGTAAGAGAAGTAACTCGAAGGAGTTGTGGGATAGCATGATCGAGCGCTATGAGGGAAATGCAATGTACAAGAAATGACGTCTCGAACGATTGAAGACTCAATTCGTTGTGTTTAAAGCTTTAAGGAATGAATCATTCGATGACACGGTGAACCGATTTTATCATCTGTTGAGCGAACTTGATCGAAGTCAAGAGGGTATCTACACTGAATTTGAGAAAGTTGAGAAGTTTCTAAATTGCCTTCCCAGGGAATGGAATATGTACACCGCATTGATTAGAGAAGGTGTTCTCTACGAGGAGCTCCCATTGGAAGAAGCTGTACAAAAACTAAAGGGTTATGCTTGGAATATGGAAGATCAAGCATCAGATTTCGAGAAGATCCAAGATCCTCAGTTATATAAAGCTTCAAAACCGACTGATAAGGGTAGTAATGGAGTAACCGGTGTTGCCCTGTATTCAGAGAATGAAGTTCCTGCAAGTGAACACGCCTTTATAAGCAACAATGTCAGTTCAAGTGGAACAACAAATTCCAATCAAGGAATGTACTCTTCTAGTGGAGCTCAGAAATCTCAAGCAACAAACTTGAACATTCCAAAGTTAGATGCAAGCTGCTTAAAGTTGATAGAAGAAAACATGAGCCTTTTGGCGTCCTTCATGACTGCCTACGAGAACTTCTGTCTTGGAAAGCTTGTTGAACCGTCAAGTCTCGATGAGGACTTTGACCAGATAGACCAAGACGAAATGGAAGAACTTGATCTACAACTCAATATGGCACTCTTAGTCCGTAGAGCGAAGAAATTTCTGTTGAGAATGGGTAGGAAGTTCATAGGAGGTCAGACGAAGACTCGAATGGGAGTCGACATGTCAAAGGTGAAATGTTACAATTGCGGCATCTACGGGCATTTCGCACGTGATTGTCGGAAGCCGAAAATGGAAAGATCTGACAGAGAAAGCAACTCTCAAGGAAACAATTCAAGACCTTACAACAATGCATCAAGTACTACTTCAAACTCAAGTACTCGTCCAAGTGGTTCTGAAAATCTTACACCCTCGACAAACAATGCTATGGTGGCTTAACCTCTACAAAATGTGACTGAGCCTTACGACTGGGTTTGTGCATTGGAAGACATTTCAGGAGCTATTGTGTCACAAGCCTTTATAGCTGAAATTGTCGACGTTGAAGTGTGTGAAGAGATTATCGAAGAGTCTAGCATTGAGGAACTTGCTGTTGTAGCCGAGGTTTTTGGGGAAGAGTTGGATTCGGGTAATGTTGCTGAGAATGAAGATAACTTGAATGAAGAGTCTGTTGAAAAGTCTAACAAAACAGAAGATGGAGAAAAGGGAGAATGCTTTGAGTTCAACATCTCCATAGCCGAAATGCAGCAATTTGCGGATGCAGAAGCTAAAAGGTTGGAAGAAAACTCCATAGAAAATGAAGCATGTGCATTCATGGCTGGCATTGAGGTAAAATCATCTTCTGTAGATAAGCGGTATGCAAGATGTGTAGAGTTTGTCACCAAGATTGACAGATATGCACTTCACAACACAAATCTGATTGCAGATTTAGAAAAATCCAGTGAACTCATTGTTGTTTTGTCTAATTCGGATAAAGAACACCGAATTAAGATAAAAGCGCTGAAAAATGATATCTCTGAATTTGAGAGACTTGTGGCACAGGGAACTCTTAAAAATCAGGAATTAAAAACTGAACTTCAAATGAACCAAAATTGTGTTTTGGAAAAGAACAAAATCATTTTGGAAAAAGATAATTTTATTTTAGATTTGCAACGAAAAATTGAAAAGTTTGGGGATTCATCTGAAGTGATGAATTTATGTATTAACAGCCAACGTCTCAAAGAATCTAAGGAAGAAATGTTTGGCATCGGTTATAAGAAAGTACCTCCACCGGTAAACCATAATTATACATCGATGCCAAGCATTGATCCTGAATTGGCAAATTTTGTGCCAAAGACCCCTCTGATGGTTGAACCGCAAAGTGAGTCAGAATCTGAGCCTGATGAGGCTTCTGACTCAGAACAGTCGAAGGTGAGTGAAGTTACAAAGAAAAATGAGCTAAATCTTGATAACATTGAGAATTTGATAAGCAATAAAATTTTGGAAAGTTTCAATCAAGTTCAAAATGCAAGGTCAAAACAAAAGTCACGTGGGAAACCCAAAAAGAATTTGAAAAATATCCCTAAAACTGAGTTTGTTAATGGGGAAGATTTTATCAAAGAAGAAGAGAAAATCGAAACAGGTTCAAACTCTCAGTTTGTCAACCAAATTTTGAAAAATCCCACTAACGCCTCATCATCTTCGACCAGTTATGAGAAACGTCCAAAGAATGCTGCGAAAGTTCGCAAATGTTATAAGTGTCGTGGGAAAGGACACTTAGCAACAGATTATCCAAATGACAAGGGTAAATCCCATGTTGATCCTGATCAAAAGAAACCTTTTGTTGAAAAACCGCAAAATGAAACAATTAATGTTGAAAAGAAAAACGGTAAAAATTAGAAGGCTGAGAAAAACAAAGTGATTAAACAAGAAGTAAAACCGGTTGTCAAAACAAATGTTAAATCACAACAAAAACAGGATCATGGGGAGAAACCAGTTATTATTAATCGTGGTGAAGGATCGGAAAGTTCATCTCAAAGACATGATACTCGTGAGCAAACCCCTCACAGACGACAAAATCATGTTACTTTCCAAACACATGAGAATGACCAACGTTCTGGAGGTTCGAACAACATCTATGTTAGACCTCATTCTCAGAACAGATTCGTGAATGACCGAAATGTGTCACCCCCAGATTTCCAAATCAAAGACAACATTCGGATAATCATCCACGATCATTCTCAAGACAAGATGATGTTCCTGATTGTGACTGTGAATCTTTTCAGATTCTTGTTTCATATCAGCACAATCACTACATATGCTAAGAGTTTCAAATTTTACCTGACTTGTAGAAGCTGAGACATTAGCCATAAAGGCAGTCTGAGAGGAGAAAGATCCATCTTCACTGAGAATCTTCTCCATTTCTTCTGATGTAGCATTAGCTTTCTTGATCAAGACGTATTTCTGACACTTTACCTCCTCAGCATCATTCAACAAACTATCACCTTCAGAACCAGTTCTCTCATTCACATCTGATTCTTCATCCGATCTACCACTGTATCCCGAACTATCATCATCTTCAGAGAATTCTTCTTTGTGCACATGCTTGATGTGACTGATGATCTTCGCATAACATGCAGTTCCTCCTCCCAACTGTACAGACCAATCACATCCTTCATCAGCTTGAACTATCAATGCTCGATTGGGGTTTGAAGGCCCTGACTGGTTGGTTTGGTTGTTAGCAGCTACTATCCCTCTTTCGTTGATAGCTTGATTTGAAGTACTTGTTTGATTTTGGAAGGGATTTTGGTTGCCTTGTTGGTTGCTAGGGCCTTTGCACTCACGCTTGAAATGACCCTTTTCACCGCAATTAAAGCATGTGACAGCACCCTTGTCAAACCCGTACTTGGTATCCCTTTTTCTTTCCAAGCTGGTTCTCCCCGTTCTGCTCATATAATCCTTTGCCCTTCTCACAGCGCTAGCAAACGCCCACTTAATGTCCATCA
>JARYGA010024019.1:0-19167 GCA_030545235.1 Helianthus tuberosus
AACTGAAAATGTAAACTGTCATACCCCAACCGATGGCGGAATCATCGGGGCGTGGCACTGAGCGAAACAAATTGTCCAGGAGATTCCATAACAGATATTAATTACCAAATATTTAACGTTTATGTCCCATACCATAAACATATAAAGTAAAAATAGTTAATACAGTTATTGTTCTCAAAGACAAATAGGATGTTCTGACAACTCAGATTTATTTAATGTAGTTTCTAGACTTCCTAACTTGATTCCATAAACGAGCAGCAAACATAGCATCCTAAACAACTGTCACATACGTTAAAATAAAGTCAATACACATAGTGTGAAGGTGAGCATACAAGTTTAATAGCATATAGTATAGCGAAAGCGGTTTACGCATAACCAGCATGTAACACGTAGATATGTGAAGCTAGTAAGCTATCGACAATGAAGTATGCAACCGACATGACTGCGAGTTGTAGAATGCGCAACACATTATCACCACTGTGACCATATGAAGTAAGACCCTTAACAACCCCTGTCCACGACAGGTGCTGAGTCCAAACTATAGTACTATCGTTGCTAGGGTGTCAGGCAAACAAACACTGTGTAAACATAACATACAAGCATTCATCGAGTCTCATATAACATGCTTGAACGGTTAGCGTTAAAAGTGTTTGCATTGTCTGTTCGATGTGATTTGATATAGGTAACGTATGTAACACCCAAAGTGCGTTAAAGAAAATGGGTTCGAGTATACTCACAGTACGTGTTTAGTAAATAAACACTACCTTGGATTGACGGGAGCGCTTGGAGGTTAGCCTGAGTACAGACGATAGTGTAAGCGTTGAACGGTGCATGAAATAACGTATATCAGTCGAAGTGTCGAAGGGTGACTCGGTCGGATGACCATCCGGATGGATGACCATTCGGTCGGTTGGTCATTCGACTGAGGAAGTGTATTGTAAATTGTTTCGAACTTTGAAGTTTTTGTTGTGACATTTTGAAAAGCGTGATGTATTTCTAAATATTAAGTCGTCCGGTCGGATGGTCATCTGGACGGATGGCAATTCGCGTGAAAGCTGATATTCTTTGAAGTTTTGAAAATTGTTTAAGTGTTAAACTTCACCAATCACCCGGTCGAATAGCCGTTCGATCGGATGGTTGTCCGATCGGATAACTATTCGTTTGGGTGATCTGATGTCTTGAAAAGTTTTCTAAGTTTATGTTTTAACGGAGACGGCGTGATGACGTGTCAAACAACGGAAACACACCAGAGTCCAGCTCGTTCGGTCGGATGGGAATCACCCCATTCAGGTGTACTCACTGTTCTTTTGATGAAATTTCATGTTTAACCCGTTAATCGGTCATCTCCTCGGTAGAAATCTGTCCTCAGACCGGTTCTCCGCTAGGGAATGAGTGGAAGGCCTGAACGAGTCCAGATTCTAATGGTTTTGAGTATAAAGTGTAAAAGAGTTGAAAGAAAGATTGAAAATAATCGTTAAATGTTTAGATTTAGTCGTAATCAGTGTAAAAACATGTAGAAATCCTTTAGATCCGAACCGTTCTTGCTGAGATGAGGTTACACTCCAGTGTTCATGAGAAACCGGGTGACGTCACCCTAGAAGAACCCAAATCAGGTGGTTTCACGGTGAAAAGTAGTGATTTGATGGAGTAGATGATGAGCGAGTGTGTAATGAAGATGGAAGTACAAGATTTAGTGAGAAAACTTACAGAAATCGCTTGGAATCGAGAGAAAAGAGCCTGAGAGTGCGTGGGTCGGACGGAGCTGTCACATCAATGAACAGTTGATGTGACTTGTGAGTATTTTTAGTCTGAGAGGGTGAGAGGCGGTGGAGGTTTAAGTGGATCGGACGGTCGTTCGATCTGATGGCCATCCAATCGGATGGTCATCCGGTTGGATATCCATTCGATCGAATGGTCGTTCGATCGATTGGCTCGTGCGGGTTAGTTTTCCAACTTTCGTTTCGTGCGTTGAGTGTTGCGTTGCGTTTAAGCGAGTTGCGCGTAAGCGATGCGATAGTATTAAACAGTAGTTACACAAATAATATAACTAACACATAACAACATAAAAGTAAGTAAATTTGCATTTCAGGTCTGCGATGAGATTGCGATGCGATGGAGTTGCGATTGCGGTTGCGAATAACGTCCCAAATCATATAAAAACACACACAAGTAACACATAATAACATATACACATAGAACAATAACCATAACTGCGTTTCGAGTTTGCGATAGCGATGTGATAGCGGTAGTAATATTGCGACAATGTGTGTTTAAATAGTATACGATAGTAAGCGTTTTGAATAAGCGTTATAAAATGTTTTGTAGAACTTAGCTTAAAACGTCGTTAACAACGTATATATATCGTCTATCGAATTTGAGCGTAGAAAGCAATAATTAAGCAAGAAAAGACAGATCTGAATAATGACATGTCTTGACTTGTACTTTGACTTTCCTTAGACCTCGACCCGGAAAGTCGGGTTGTTACAGCCTCCCCTACTTTAGGAAATTTGTCACGAAATTAAAGCGTAGACGTAACGAAGAGATGTGGGTATTTAGCCTTCATATCACTCTCGAGTTCCTAGGTGAACTTGGCTCCACGTTTGCCTTACCAGCGAACCTTCACTATAGGAATGCGTGAGCGTCAGAGTTTCTTGGTCTCTCGGTCCATGATCTCTACGGGCTTTTCCACGAAGTGGAATCTTTCGTCCACTTGTAAATCCTCAAGAGGAACATGTAAATTCTGTTCGGCCAGACACTTTTTGAGGTTCGAAACGTGGAAAGTCGGATGTATGTTGCTGAGTTCCTCCGGTAATTCGAGTCGGTAGGCCACTTTGCCAATTCTTTCAAGAATCTTAAAGGGTCCAACGTATCGAGGCACTAGCTTTCCTTTCTTGACGAATCAGACCACCCCTTTCCAAGGCGAAACCTTTAGGAGTACGTGATCACCAACGTCAAATTCAAGGGGCTTGCGGCGTTTATCGGTGTAACTCTTTTGACGACTCTGAGTTTTCAAAAGATTGTCTCGTATCTGGAGGACCTTGTCAGTCGTTTCTTGTAATAACTCAGGACCGGTAATTTGCGCGTCTCCGATCTCGTGCCATACAATAGGCGATCGACATTTCCTTCCATATAATGCCTCAAATGGTGCCATTTGAATGCTAGAGTGATAACTGTTGTTGTATGAGAATTCGACTAAAGGTAAATGCGAATCCCAATTACCACCAAAGTCTATAACGCATGAACGAAGCATGTCTTCAAGGGTGCGAATCGTGCGTTCAGTCTGATCGTCGGTCTAGAGATGGAAAGCAGTAAAAAGACTGAGAGTAGTACCGAGAACGGATTGAAAAGTTTCCCAGAGGCGTGAAGTGAATCGACCATCACGGTCAGAGATGATGTCACGAGGTGTCCCATGTCGACAAATGACTTCGTCAATATAGATTCGTGCTAATCGTTCAACCTTGTAGTCTTCCCGTATTGGCAGAAAGTGGGCGGATTTAGAGAGACGATCAACGATAACCAAAATAGTATCGTGACCTTATGGTGTACGGGGGAGTTTCGTAATGAAATCCATTGCTATACTCTTCCATTTCCACATCGGGATTTCAGGTTGTTCGAGTAAGCCAGAGGGTCGTTGATGTTCAACCTTGACCATGGAACAAGTCAGGCATTTCGAAACATAGAGGGCGATATCCTTCTTCATTCCGGGCCACCAATACCTGCCACGTAGGTCCTGGTACATCTTGTCAGTACCGGGATGAATGGAATACCGAGATTTGTGGGCTTCGTCTAGCAAAATCTCACGGAGATTATTGCGATTGGGAATCCAAATTCGGTCGAGATAGTGAAATATACCGTTAGGCTTATTCACTAATTGGTTTTCGGTCCAAGAATTCTTTCTTCTTTCAGAGTGCGTTCGGCGAAACAGGCATGTTGAGCATCGCGAATAAGGGCTTAGAGGTCGTGTTGGGCTTGAACATTGCGAAAGCTATGTAAATAGCTTCGTCGGCTAAGAGCATCGACAACGACATTTGCTTTGCCTGGGTGGTAGCGAATCTCATAGTCGTAGTCGTTGAGAAGTTCAACCCATCTGCGTTGGCGCATATTAAGTTCTTTCTGCTTTAAGATGTGTTGTAAGCTCTTGTGGTCGGTGAAGACCGTACACGTGGTACCATAAAGGTAGTGTTGCCAAATCATTAATGCAAAAACAACTGCACCTAGTACGAGGTCGTGGGTTGTATAGTTCTTCTCGTGAACCTTGAGTTGTCGAGATGCGTACGTGATAACTTTGTCTCGTTGCATAAGAACACAACAAGACCTAGGTTAGAGGCATCGCAATAGACTACAAAGTCGTCGTTTCCGTCAGGTAACGCGAGTACGGGAGCGTCGCATAGCATACGCTTGAGAATTTGAAAGGCTTCCTCTTGTTCGTTTCCCCAAACAAAAGTCTTGTCTTTATGCATAAGAGAGGTAAGAGGAACGGCGATTTTAGAGAAATCAGCGATAGATCGGCGATAATAACCCGCCAATCTGAGGAAAGAGCGAACTTTGGACGGGGTTTTCGGCGTAATCCAATTCTTTAATGCTTCAATCTTCGCGGGTCGACGTGAATACCTTTACTATTGACAATATGACCGAGAAATTAAACCTCCTCAAGCCAAAATTCACACTTGGAGAACTTGGCGTAGAGGCGATTTCCTTGGCGTAGCTTGAGAACCAAATGGAGATGTTGCACGTGTTCAGCTTTCGATTTGGAATAGATAAGGATATTATCGATAAACACGATGACAAAGCGGTCGAGAAAGGGTTTACATACGCGATTCATTAAGTCCATAAAGACTGTGGGGGCGTTAGTAAGACCAAAGGGCATAACGACAAATTCATAGTGGCCGTTGCGAGTTTGAAATGCGGTTTTAGGTATATCTTCCTCCTGAATTCGTAATTGATGATAACCAGAGCGTTGATCGATCTTGGAAAAACACGTTGCGCCTTGCAATTGATCAAAAAAATCATCGATTCGAGGTAAGGGATAATGATTCTTGATAGTCAACTTATTGAGTTCCCTATAATCGATGCACATTCGGAACGATCCGTCCTTCTTTTTGACGAAAAGGACAGGTGCGCCCCATGGAGATGTGCTAGGGCGGATGAAGCCTTTATCAAGCAATTCCTGGAGTTGGCTGGAGAGTTCGCGCATTTCAGATGGAACGAGCCGATAAGGCACTTTAGCGACAGGGTTATCTCCAGGAATGAGGTCAATACGAAAATCGATATCACGAGATGGTGGTAGACCAGGTAAATCGTCAGGAAAGACATTAGGAAAATCACGAACCATGAGCACCTTTTCCATTGCCTTCTCTTTCTTTTCCTTCTCCGCTACTATGATGTGTGCCAAGAAAGCCTTGTATTCCTTGCGGAGATACTTGTTTGCTTGGACGCACGACATGAGTTTCAGCTCCTTCGAAGATACTTCGCCATAGACACAGAGTTGATCATCGTTTGAAAGAGAGAAACGGATCATCTTTTCGAAATAAACAACTTCAGCACGATTCTCACGAAGGAAATCCATGCGTACTATGATATCAAAACTACCAAACTGCATCGGGATAAAATCGATCGGGAAAACGTGATTGTTGAGCTCAAGAGTACAATCACGTAGAACAGAACTAAGTGTGACGGTTCTTCCAGTGGCAATTTCTACGTCGAACGTCATTGGGAGGTTAGCACGTTTACGGTTTAGGAGCTTTTCGAATTCGAATGACACAAATCAGTTATCGGCTCCAGTATCAAATAAACACGAAGCATAAATACCATTTACGAGAAACGTACCATTAACAACGTTGTTGTCAGCTTGGGCCTGGCGAGCATTGATGTTGAAAGCTCATCCACGGGCTGCTTGTTGATGTGGCTGTTGCTGTTGATGCTGTTGTTGTTGCTGCGGTGGTTGCTGCGGCTCTTGTTTCACCACACGGTTCGGGCAGACATTTGCGAAATGATTAGGGTCACCACATGTATAGCAGGCTCGTGCATGAGCAGCGGGGGCATGAGCTGCTTGGTTTCCCTGGATAGCAAGAGGTTGAGCTGACGGGGCAGGAACTTGAACAGCTTGAACTTGTTGACGTGGGCCAGTGCGACAGTTAGCTGTAAAGTGTCCATAGATGTTGTAGTGGACACAAAAGTGGCAAGCTATCCCAGCTGGATAGTGGTAAGAACAAGTCGGGCAGAGAGGATGAGGACCAGTGTACGCACGCTTTGCAGGTGGTGCGTTGGTCACGGGAGCAGCGACTTGACGATTCTGGTTCTGTTGGGGTTGAGTGGGTACGGCGCTGAGTGGAGCGGCAGTGACATCATAGCTCTTGTTGTTACCTTGCGTTTGCGTCCTTGACGTGATGACTTTGAAGCTTGAGGTGTGGCGGTTTCAGCAGCGGGAGTAGCAGTTGCTTGATGGAGATTCTTGCTTGATGTTTTGAAGTAACCAGCCAACACTCACTTATAATTGATCTCGGCAGCGAGTTGGAAGGTCACCTCAATGGCAGTAGTCTTGGCTGCTTGAACAAAATCGGCAACACAATCAGGTAGAGCGCGAATGTATTTCTTGATAGTGATGTCGGGAGTTGAGACTTGGCTAGGACAGATGATGCTGAGCTGCTTAAAGCGAGCAGTAAGACCAGCATTGTCGCCACCTTCTTGCTTGATATTCCAAAACTCGTTTTCCAGCTTCTGGAGTTCATGTGGGGGATAGAATTCTTTCAACATGATTTCCTTCAGTTCCTCCCAAGAGAGTCCATAGGCTGCGTCGTTCCCATGCCTGTTGCGCTCTGCTGTCCACCAATCCAGTGCCCTAGACTGGAAGACTCCAGTTACGTTAACAGTGCAGAGGTTGTCTGGACATCCGCTTTGACGAAGAGTGACTTCAATCGAGTCAAACCACTAAAACATGGCGTTGGGCCAGTCTTCACCAGTGAAGTCTTTAGGGCCACGGGCCTTGAATTGCTTAAAGCTGAACGGCACTTTCGAAGAGTCGCTCTTAGATTCAACAGATGACTTGCTGCTAAAGTCGTTGATCTCACTGACGATCTGAGGTATGACCTTCGCCATTTCCTTGGAAACAAGAGAAGCGATGCGCTTGTCATCTCTGCTTCTCTGAGCGTTTCCGTGGGTGTGAGAACCAAGGGAATACACTGTCTGCAACAGACATCCTCGTATGGTTTAGACGAGAATTCGTTTATATCGGGTCTAGATACTAGTTTAGCGTATAACTATCATATTATTATCCATAAAGCACAGGAACACGTCTAGCACATAGGCACATAATCCACATAGGCACATAAGCACGTAACCACAGTAGCACAAAAGCACGTAGTCCACCTAAGCACATATCTTGCAGGTATTCACCTTCCTATTTTGCACGTATTCACCAACATACTTTGCACGTATTCACCTATCTTTCACACCGGCGTAAAGCGATCGAGAGTTGCGAGTGCGAGTAGCGATAGCGAGTAGCGTAAACAGCGAATAGCGATGCGAATAGCTCGTAGTGTGCCTGCGATTTGTAAGCGTCTTGAGCTATAAATAGTTGTGCGTGTTGTGTGCGTTTAATGAAGCGATGAGCAGAAAGCGAACAAAGTCTCCAAAATCGAAACACATAAGGCACATAAAATCGATAAAATCAGCGATTGCGAGCTTAGAATCGAAATAGAGAGTGCCCTGGGTTTTTATCGAAACATGCCTCAACACCCAAGGTGATTTTACTATTCTCAACAACTACGGGTACACGTTTTGGCCTAATAGACTGTGCTCTCGCCTCAATCTGGGCGAACGGCACGCATCCTTTAGGCTACTACGTGACTCAAATCGTTGGAACCCATCGAGACTTTGGTGAGAGTTTTTGTAAAACAAAAATACAGAGCGGAATAAGTCATTAAGATGCGGGTTTCACCCTTAACTTAACAACTTTATTCCTGGTTGTGTGATAAAATCACAAGATAGATAGGGAGAATTTCATCGAGGTATGGGTATCACTCCTGACTCAAAACAAATTCTCGTGTTTAATACTAAAAAAGCATGTCGGGTGAGTGATTCTATTGAGAGTTCTTGGTTTTCATATCTAATCTCAGCCAAATCACTCGTTTGTGTTATGCGTGTGTTTTCGAAAATGTGTGTGGTGTGCCGAGTTAGCCTTAGGAAAGGCTAAGTAGTTTGTACAAAGCTGTAGTAAACAGTGTTCGCGCAAAGTTGTGAGCTTAGCGAGTACAAGTGAGAGTATGAAGAGTAAGCTCACGCAAAACCCCTACCGGGTTCGCACAAGGCGATCTGTTGGTGCTTAGAGAATAGACTAGGTCAGTTCTAAGACATCGACCCGGACTAGGTCAAGTCTCACCTAATTCCCTATAGTTATGGCTCTGATACCAATCTGTCACACCCCAACCGATGGCGGAATCATCGGGGCGCGGCACTGAGCGAAACAGATCCAGGAGATTCCATAACAACTATTAATTACCAAATATTTAACGTTCATGTCCCATACCATAAACATATAAAGTAAAAATAGTTAATATAGATATTGTTCTCAAAGACAAATAGGATGTTCCGACAACTCAGATTTATTTAATGTAGTTTCTTGACTTCCTAACTTGATTCCATAAATGAGCAGCAAACATAGCATCCTAAACATCTATCACATACGTTAAAATAAAGTCAATACACATAGTGTAAAGGTGAGCATACAAGTTTAATAGCATATAGTATAGCGAAAGCGGTTTACGCATAACCAGCATGTAACACGTAGAAATGTGAAGCTAGTAAGCTATCGACAATGAAGTATGCAACCGACATGACTTTGAGTTGTAGAATACGCAACACATTATCACCACTGTGACCATGTGAAGTAAGACCCTTAACAACCCCTGTCCACGACAGGTACTGAGTCCAAACTATAGTACTATCGTTGCTAAGGTGTCAGGCAAACAAACACTGTGTAAACATAACATACAAGCATTTATCAAGTCATGTATAACATGCGTGAGAGGTTAGCGTTAAAAGTGTTTGTGTTGTGTGTTCGATGTGATTTGATATAGGTAACGTATCTAACACCCAAAGTGCGTTAAAGAAAATGGGTTCGAGTATACTCACATTACGTGTTTAGTAAATAAACACTGCCTTGGATTGAAAGGAGCGCTTGGAGGTTAGCCTGACTACAGAACGATAGTGTAAGCGTTGAACGGTGCGTGAAACAGCGTATATCAGTCGAAGTGTCGAAGGGTGAGTCGGTCGGAACGTATGACCATTCGGTCGGTTGGTCATTCGACTAAGAAAGTGTATTATAAATTGTTTTGAACTTTGAAGTTTTCATTGTGGCATTTTGAAAAGTGTGATGTATTTCTAAATATCAAGTCGTCCGGTCGGATGGTCATCTGGACGGATGGCCATTCGATCAGATTGCGATTCGAGAGAAAGCTGATATTCTTTGAAGTTTTGAAAATTGTTTAAGGGTTGAACTTCACCAATCACCTGGTCGAATAGCCGTTCAATCGGATGATCGTCCGATCGGTTAGCTATTCGTTTGGGTGATCTGATGTCTTGAAAAGTTTTATAAGTTTATGTTTTAACGGAGACGGCGTGATGACGTGTCAAACAACGGAAACACACCAGAGTCCAGCTCGTCTGGTAGGATGGGAATTACCCCATTCAGGTGTACTCACTGTTCTTTTGATGAAATTTCATGTTTAACCCGTTAATCGGTCATCTCCTTGGTAGAAATCTGTCCTCAGACCGGTTCTCCGCTAGGGAATGAGTAGAGGGCCTGAACGAGTCCAGATTCTAACGGTTTTTAGTAAAAAGTGTAAAAGAGTTGAAAGAAAGTTTGAAAACAGTCGTTAAATGTTTTGATTTAGTTGTAATCAGTGTAAAAACATGTAGAAATCCTTTAGATCCGAACCGTTCTTGTCGAGATGAGGTCACACTCCAGTGTTCATGAGAACCCGAGGTGACGTCACCCTAGAACAGCCCAAATCAGGTGGTTTCACGGTGAAAAATAGTGATTTGATGGAGTAGATGATGAGCGAGTGTGTAATGAAGATGGAAGTACAATATTTACTGAGAAAACTTACGGAAATCGCTTGGAATCGAGAGAAAAAAGCCTGAGAGTGCGTGGGTCGGACGGAGCTGTCACATCAATGAACAGTTGATGTGACAGGTGAGTATTTATAGCGTGAGAGGGTGAGAGGTGGTGGAGATTTAAGTGGATCGGATGGCCATTTGATCGAATGGCCATCTGATCGGATGGTCATCCAGTCGGATGTCCATTCGATCGAATGATCGTTCGATCGGTTGGCCCGCGTGGGTTAGTTTTCCAACTTTCGTTTCGTGCGTTGAGCATTGCATTGCGTTTAAGCGAGTTGCGAGTAAGCGATGCGATATTATTAAACAATAGTTACACAAACAATATAACTAACACATAACAACATAAAAGTAAGTAAATTTGTGTTTCGGGTCTGCTATGAGATTGCGATGCGATGGAGTTGCGATTGCGGTTGCGAATAACTTCCCAAATCATATAAAAAGCACACGCAAGTAACACATAATAACATATACACATAGAACAATAACCATAACTGCGTTTCGAGTTTGCGATAGCGATGTGATAGCGGTAGTAATATTGCGATAAAGTGTGTTTAAATAGTATGCGATAGTAAGCTTTTTGAATAAGCGTTATAAAATATGTTGTAGAACTTAGCTTAAAATGTCGTTAACAGCATATATATATCGTCTATCGAATTTGAGAGTATAAAGCAATAATTAAGCAAGAAAAGACAGATCTGAATAATGACATGTCGTGACTTTGACTTTCCTTAGACCTCGACCCGGAAAGTCTGATTGTTACATAAACAACCTTTAAAACACTAAAAAAACAAAAATATAAAATAAATACAGAAAACCACTGTTCATAAAATCAACCCAAATTGTTATATATAGTAAATGTGAGTTTTACTTTTGTATAGGGCCTATTGAGAGGAATCCCCTATGAGACATATGAGACATCTCTAATGGTCAAATTTTTTTCCATTACGCCACCTAGTATACTGTAATACCCATAGGTGTTAATCTTAGTTGGCATCCGTTAACACCTGTTAAACCGCTCCTGAAGGTTGTTAAGAGGCATTAAAAGCTTCACATGTTAAGAAGTTAACTAGGAGAGAGAGGGAGGGACTCAAACATTGCAAAATTTGCACACACACACACACACAACAACAACATGCTATATATATATATATATATTAATTTTAAAGGGCGTTAATGGGGTTAAACCATTTCCATGGTGTGCGGTGAAGTGAAAGAGGGTCAAGTAGGTGATGTGATTCTTACGTGTAGTTGAGGGGCGTGAAAATATACCCCATAGTCTTAGTGTTCTTATAATTATATCTTGATAGTAGGAAATCAAATAAAACATCACCATCCCGCAATATTAGTCTTAGTTTGTACGACCAAGAAAACACATAACAAGTTTAATATTACAACTCAAGAAAATAGTTTCAATGCCATTCGTTGAAGTATAAATGCGTTAAGTTCGTAAGTTAATATTACGACATGTACGTGTTATTTAATATAGTTTTTCTTAGTGAACTCAGAAACCAATATTGATCCACTTTCCTATCAAATCTTTTGTTCAGTTACTGAAAATTCAAATAACAAGTCAACATCGTTATCTACCAATGGTCGATATTCTATTAATTCAAGTATCATCACAACTAATAAGCCGTCTAACTTGGGTAATGCATCATCACTAACTAGGTTGTTATCGGGGAAGTGTAAACTCAAACACAAGCCACGTGATATAACTCCTATACGTATGGAAGAATTGAATTCTGGTGAAGAGGATGATTTTATACATAGTGTTCAAGATCCTTTTAAAGGAATTTCTATAAGTATCAAACTGAAATTATTATTTGTAAAATATTTTTAAAACTTTCATTAATCATTCGTTAGTGTAACAGCTACCAATGGTTTAATAGATTACTTGGATCATGGTGACCAAACTCTCACGTTTGAGATTTGTGATGCAAAGTTATGGACATTAGAAGGTGGTAAAGCTCGTATAAAATGAACAAACTAAGTTATAGTTTATGTTGTGGATTTGGGAAAGTTGAGCTTCCTTATTTTAAAATGCTCATCCGACCTATCAAAATACGTTTCGTTTCTTGGATCCTAAAAGCAAGTTTTTTTTTTGAGTAAATTGCCATTTTAGTCCCTGAGTTTTGTCCAAATTTGCCACTTTGATCCAAATAGTTTTTTTTCCCCTCTGGGTCCCTAACTTTTACATTTTGTTGCCATTTTGATCATTTTGTCTAACTCCATCCAAAAACCCAGTTTGTACTTAATCACTAATGTTTTCAGTTGCCATTTTGATCCAATTCCAAAAAATCAAAAAAATTCCAAAAAATTCAAAAAAATCTAAAAATCAAAAAAATTCTAAAAAATCATAAAAATTCTAAAAAATCAAAAAATCATTAAATGTTTCGGCATGAACCGTTTCGACCCGTACCGTTTCGAACCGAACCGTTTCGACCCGTACCGTATCGAACCGAACCGTTTCGACGCGAACCGTTTCGACGCGAACGGTTCGGTTCGAAACGGTACGGTTCGATACGGTACGGGTCGAAACGGTTCGCGTCGAAACGGTACGGTTCGAAACGGTACGGGTCGAAACGCTTCGCGTCGAAACGGTTCGGGTTCGAAACGGTACGGGTCGAAACGGTACGGTTCGATACGGTACGGGTCGAAACGGTTCGGTTCGAAACGGTTCGCGTCGAAACGGTACGGGTCGAAACGGTTCGGTTCGAAACGGTTCGCGTCGAAACGGTACGGTTCGAAACGGTACGGTTCGAAACAGTACGGGTTGAAACGCTTCGCGTCGAAACGCTTCGCGTCGAAACGCTTCGCGTCGAAACGCTTCGCGTTCGAAACGGTACGGGTCGAAACGGTTCGGTTCGAAACGGTTCGGGTCGAAACGGTACGGTTCGATACGGTACGCGTCGAAACGGTTCGGTTCGAAACAGTTCGCGTCGAAACGGTACGGGTCGAAACGGTTCGTGCCGAAACATTTAATGATTTTTGGATTTTTTAGAATTTTTATGATTTTTTAGAATTTTTTTGATTTTTAGATTTTTTGAATTTTTTAGAATTTTTATGATTTTTTAGAATTTTTTTTATTTTTAGATTTTTTTGGAATTGTTTTGATTTTTTGGAATTGGATCAAAATGGCAACTGAAAACATTTTTTAAGGAAATCCCCAAAATACCACTGTTACAAACTGGGTTTTTGGATGGAGTTAGACAAAATGATCAAAATGGCAACAAAATGTAAAAGTCTGGGACCCAGAGGGGAAAAAAAACTATTTGGATCAAAGTGGCAAATTTGGACAAAACTCAGGGACTAAAATGCCAATTTACTCTTTTTTTTTTTTTTCTTAAAGAACATTCAACATTATAATTCTATGTTCTCATTTACATGTATGGGTAGAAATCTTCATTCAAAAGTCAATAGAGGGAATGATCCATTCATATTTAGAATTAGTGGTCAAAATTTTCTTTGTATGGATAGTCTTAGACCGTCTAATGGACAACAACGTAAGTATTTTCAGCTTTACATATACGATACTAAAAATGAAAATCAAACAGACAAACTTTTTTTGGTAAGTATATTCCTTGATTTACATATAGGGGTTGGCTAAATGCACCCCCCCCCCCCCCCCCCCATTTACTAAATGCACCCCCTTTCCATAAAAAAACATTTTAAAACTTTTCAAATTCCACCCTTTAAAAATCCATTACTCACATTTTTATACCATGACAATATCTGGTGGAGGTTTAGGGCTTGATACATTTGGAGCTTGATTTGCATCAACATTTTTAATTACAGAAATTAATTTACATAAATAGCATGATCAATCGAAATCATTTTTCACTAGAAATATATATATAAACAATTGTAACAATCAAAGGGTACATTGTAAGCAAAAATACTACATGTCAAAGCCAAAGTAGAAAGATTCTTTGTGAAAAAACAAGAATGTTCGATTATTTATATTATTGTGTCCAATCCAAAGCAGAAGAAAAAATTTCCTGGAAAAATAAGAATGTTCAATTATTCATTTTATTGTGTCAAATCCAAAGTAGAAAAAATCTTTGTGAAAAACAAGAATGTTCAATTTTTCATTTTTTAACAGTTAAACTAATATTATTCAAAGTTAGGTATATGACTAGAACAATTCTTTTTGTAGCTTAATTCATTACGAACATAAGTTCTTGGTCGCATTTGGCCTCATCATATAAAGCAAGATGTCACCTTCTAATTTAACATGGATGAAATAGTTTCTATGAACATGAACAAGCGATACCACTTGATGAGGGCTACGGACTTGGTTGGGGCCAATCAATAGAGGGAAGAAAGTTTGATTACCGGTGATGCTTAAAAGGTGAACAATCACACAAAATCTAGTAGCAGTGAGGAGTCCAGTGTGGGGCATTTCCATCCAATGATCATCGGTTGCATATCCCATTCCTTGATGATCTATGTTGCGACGTAGACGGTTATACTCTCCGGGGACGACCGTGTCAAAAATTTGCTTCCAAATGTTTTGGTGAGCGTCCATCTCGTGTACAAGTTCACTTTGAATAAAACCCCAAAAGTTTTCATCGAGCTCCAACCCACAGCTACAAATCGAAACCCACAGTTACCATCGGGATCGACATTTATTATACGTGAAATGTATGGGTGAAAGATGTTTGGGATTTCTTTCTTTAATGACTCCGAATCGTTCGCGTATGAACTATGTCTCAGTGGCGATGATTTCAAGTCCATAAAATTATATTCAACTACATTTGACGTGGTTGAACAACTACGTTTATGAGGATATTATGGATCGAAAATAACTTTTTGTTGTTGTTGTTGTTTCTTTAAGCATGGTCGTCCAAGAGGTTTTTTCTTAACTACAGGTTGCTTCATTAATGGGTCAGAATCTTTCGCGTATGAACTATGTCTCTACGGCGATGGTTTCAAGTCCATAAAATTGTATTCAACTACATTTAACGTGGTTAAACAACTACGTTTACGGGAATACTGAGGATCAACTCGACTTTATTTTTTTTGTTGTTTCTTTAAGCTTGGTCTTCCACGAGTATTATTGCGAACAGTAGGTTCTTCAAATGATAGTATACTTGGATCGATTAAAACTCATTTGAAATATTATTGATGGAAGTATAATACGTATAACCATTTTCTTGTAAACGAGACATAACAACCTGCATTGGACCTTTTCCTTTATGGTTTATCTTTCGAATTTTATTGCATGCATTGTATACGGTTTTAAGGGTAGAGATATTATTTCCATTCTGCTCCTTTATAATACCAAGAATATCCTGTGGCGCCACATGCTTCTTTGTCAACTCCGCTACTAATTGAAACTCATTACGTGACAATCGCTCCACAAATGCATGCCCATCTGTCACACCCCGATATTTCCACGTCTTACCGGTGGGGAGTATCGTGACGTAGTTGATATCATCATAGTCAAACAACACAATTTAAATGCACAGCGGAAGCAAAAGATGAATCACATTACAAACCGAATAAAATAGTAATATCAAAGTATCACAAACGGACTGTAATGGATCCACAGGCGGATCAAAAGATGAAAAGATTATTGTTCAACAGACTTTAACATCTAAAGCTTGCAAGATTTGGTTAATGATGCCAGGAGTAGCCAGCCTATTTCGTCTAGTACCTGCACTTAGCCTTTTTGGAAAATACGTCAGTTTACACTGGTAAATACAATTAACCGACTCATTTTGAAAATATTTAAGAAAATTGATTTGAATGCACAAGGCACAAAATATCTTTTATAACTTGGGATAATTATTTAAAAATAATCTTGTATACAGATTTATATGTTTGCCGTCCGTCAGGGCCGGTTAGAAGAGCCGGACAAGATTAACTGACACGCCACAGGTATAATGCCCACAAGGTTGATTCCTTTAAGTGGATTACCAGTTTTTACATATGCAACTGTCAGGTGTATGCCCACACCCCGTGCTTAGGTCGTGGCCATTTCAATGAATGATGCCAAGGATATCCAGGACATGGTCATTAACCCCCCAAAAGCCATATACCAAACAAAACAGATTAAAACAGGTTATGTAACTTTATTAATCACAATCCGATTTAATGTCACATACCCGACCAAGCGGTATTATTATAATACCGTATCCCAAGCCCGTATAGGGAAAATAAGTTAAAAGTATTTACCTGAGCAAGTATATATCACAAACAGCGAGTGCAAGTAGCTTTTACCGGGATCCTAATCTGGAACGAAGGTTTTAATAACCTATTAGATTCCTAACGGGTTTTAATTAAGCCTAAACTTAGACCGGTTAGTTTTAAAGGAAGATATACGGTTCAAACGTACGATTAAGCGAAGACCGGACTAGAGTGTGGTTTAGACCCGACAAGTTTGAAGACTTGTATAATATGGGTAAACTAAACACATTCTGGAGTTTGAGATAAAAACGATAAGGTTTGACCCGTTTCGGCTAATTTATGCAAACTAGTTACATAAACCGCACCGAACGCGAATAATGCGTAACGGGTAACCAAATGAATCACAAACAGGTTTCCTAAGTTAATATGCCTTAAATATGTTGTTATATCAGTAAGATGGCTTCCATAATGCCCAAAATGGATTTAAACTCAAATTATGCCCCGTTGGAGTATTTTGGTCATTTTAAAGGTTATAAAAGAGTTTAAATACTAATCTGAGTTTTAGGTCTGATATAATCAGTAAAAATAATTATTTTTATAAGTCATAACAGTAGGGTATTGAACATATGTGAAATTTATCTATTATAACCAAACTATGCACCGTAGGGGCATTTAGGTAATTTCACATAAGCTTTAAAGGTCAAAATTAGAATTCTGAGTTCAAAACTTTTGCTTACTGTTTAATTATAAAAATATACTTAAAATATCAGTAGGTATCTGTAACACCTTGTAAAATCACGTCCAATGAAGTCTTAACACGTGTAATGAACCCTAATGAAGTGAAACATTGAAATTTAGGGACTAATTTTTCGAAAAATCGAAAACTTTGATTATGAAAGGATTGGAAGTGTTAGCATACCTAAAATAAGTTTCTAAATAATCTCTAACGATGTTTATATTCACAAATGTGCCACTTGATGGTTAAGTGTAGCCGTTTGCGTAATTAATTGAATGTTTGCGTAATAAAGTGTTAAAAGCGTCAACATGTCAATTCTAACCTCTGAGTGACCTTTTAACAAACCGAGAGCTTCATGATATTTAATTATACTCTCGGGAATGCCAAATAATGGCCGTCTAAGGTTTTTATGCCTATAAGTAAAGTTATGCGCAACTTTACAAGTTAGAGGGGCTAAAAATGTCAATATGTTTAATTATACCTCTGAATGACCTTTTAGCAAATCCGAAGCATCGTGATGTTTAATAATACTTTCAAGAATGTCTAATATGGATTAGATGAGGCTTCAATGCTATTAAATGATGAAATGCGCAAGTTTGCGCAATAGAGGGACCTAAAGCGTCAACTTTTGAATCTACGCCTTTCGGTGACCATCTAGGCGAAAGAGAGCGTAGTAATATTTAGTTATATACTTGGGAATGCCCATTATGGGCCATGGAAGGTTTGGATATCATTAAATGACATTTCGCGCTACTTTGCGCAATTAAAGGACTAATTGCGTCAAACTGTAAAAGTATGTCAATTCGTAGGGTATCGGACCTTCCGGAATACGACCATGAGTTAAACATACCCTATTTATTCTTTATATAGCTTAGATATAGGCTTAGAGGTGTTTGATGCGCAAAAATAAGCTTTCAAGTCCACTAGGGACTAAAAGTGTCAAAAAGTGCACAAGTTTGCATTTTCGCGCATATCTTCCGTTCTGTATATCTCCGGACACCCAAAAATTTATGTAAGTACTAAAACATTTTATTTTAGTGGTCGGCATGATAAAATTCCATTCGTCGCGTAATTTGGATCGTTTTTCGCGTCCGTTCGTGTTTCGTCGTAATTAGACGAACAACGTGACCGTACGACCAAACGAACCGACATCCGACATGTTTTTGAGCATGTTTCATGTCCCCTATGTTTAAAAATTATAGTGGAGCCTTGAAATGAGGTTAACGGGCCTTATACGCATCAGAAATGGTCGTTAAGCGAGTACAGGGACTGAAACTGCAATTTTGGAAGCTGTTGCTGAAGTGTGCAGCCCAGGCGGGGCGCGTAAGCCTCCCTGAGGTCTTACGCGGGGCGCCTAAGCCCTGCAGATCAGCAAAAATCAGTTCCAGCTGTTGCCAGCTTGTTTCCAGCCTTTGCACATGGTATTTTCAATCCTAGGGGCTGCCCATTGTATCATAAAACAGTGGGTAAAGGTGTACGGCCCAAATTTGATCACGTTTATCGATGAACGATCTTAACAGTTCCGAAAATCCTATAAATACCCCCTTTGATTTTGGGTTTCACTTGCACCATTCATTCTTTCTAATTTCTCTGAATTCTTTGAGGGTCTTGAGCTTCTTGAGAACCTCTTTCAGTCCTTTGGACTCTTGTAAGTAATCCCTTCATGCTTAGTTTACTTATTTACCGTTTTAAACCGAAAAGTCAAGCGTTATCGATAAACGCGTTGACTTTTAAACGGTTGAGCCATGGTTCGCAACGAACATGGCTACGTGACCATAATTAGGTAGGTGATTAACTCTCAAAAGGGCGCCTCCTAATTACCACGTTTACTTAGTTAAATTGTCGGGTCAAATAAAAGTCAAACGGGTTAGTTTTAAATAAAATACATAACTATTAATATAAAAGCCATAAAAATCAGTTTTCTCACTTTAATAACTTGGTAAATATTAGTTGAACATGCCTAAGCATGATTAAACCCGACAGTTCTAAGTATAGGCTCGGTTCGGAACCGAAAGTCGCAAAAGTTGACTTTTGCTTTGACTTTCAGTTCTGACCCGATTTAGCTTAGTTTAGATATGCCTTAGGATTCCATTAGGACCATATTATAGGTTAGTATAACCCTCCGAGGTTATACAACTTGGTTCCATAGAAATCCTAGTTCATGCATGTTTCCGTTATAT
>JARYGA010024020.1:0-10167 GCA_030545235.1 Helianthus tuberosus
AAACCATCAAATGAAAATAAGTTGTCATCGTTTTATACATCAAAATGTAAGTCTTAAAATGTCAAGACTTTGACCACTATATCATCGCAAAGAGGCGGTATATAACAGGCAAACCCTTCAATAGTTGGCATGGAGTATTGATACTTGTTTTCTTTGAACTGAAACCTTTGCATTGGTCCACTAATTCCCTGAAATACATGTAAGTTTGAAAACATCAACAAAAGTTGAGCGAGTTCATGCAGTTTAGCTGTACAAGATGTATCTGTATCAAAACAGTATGTAATATGTATTTGTCTCAATTGTCATTGTATCCAAACTGGATATAAGATGTATCTGTAAAATATGAGATGTATTTGTATTTGTATCAATTGTAGTATGAAAAGCGTCAATGAAATCGTTGATCATTAATGTTTTGCAAGGACATTAATATGTGTGACGAAATAGGAAGCAAACCAACCCTAGACGATTTTATGTCGATTCCTATCGACTGGGACACAAACGCACTCTTCCGTAGGGGTCCATGACCAAGAGTGGGGCTCGCCAAAACCCATTAGATCTAAGCCTTTGTTCCTTGGTCCAAACTGGATTAATGGTGCTTATAGTATGGCCCTAATTCGCACATGATCTATGGTGTTTCATTACCTAACTTTATCATACTCTGAACATGTATCTTCCCCGATAGTTGTAAAGTTGTAAAACATTTAAATGAATAGGGGAACATGAACTCACAGAATTGCATCCGTAAACTGTATGTAATTGTAACCTCACTTGCATTGTCCTTGAATTGTATCACGACCTACAAAGGTCCTAGAATTGTTAGACACTACGGTCTTTGTATTGACTCATGTACAAGTCTTTTGTCTTGAGTATGTGTAAGACTTGTATGTCTTTACTGTTCGTTAACTGTGTATTCGATGAATGAGTTGTTCAAATGTTCGTTAACTGTGTATTCGATGAATGAGTTGTTCAAATGTTCGTTAACTGTGTATTCGATGAATGAGTTGTTCAAATGTTCGTTAACTGTGTATTCGATGAATGAGTTGTTCAAATGTTCGTTAACTGTGTATTCGATGAATGAGTTGTATAGTCGGATCTAGTCCGCTGAACCTCGTGTCTTATATGTATCACTTGTATAGTTGTGTTTCCAATAATAGTATCATTGGGCCAAGCCCATGTTTTCATGTTATTGGGCCCCAAATAGTGTTGGGCCTAAATAGTGTTGGGCCTCAAATAGTGTTGGGCCTCAAATAGTGTTGGGCTTGAATAGTATTGGGCTTGAATAGTGTTGGGCTTGAATAGTGTTGGGCTTCAATAGTGTTGGGCTTCAATAGTGTTGGGCTTGAATAGTGTTGGGCTTCAATAGTGTTGGGCTTGAATAGTGTTGGGCTTCAATAGTGTTGGGCTTGAATAGTGTTGGGCTTTGGCCCATATGTTTGGTATTTGGGCTTAGCCCATGAATTTATGTTAAGCCCATTATGATGTTAAGCCCATTAAGAAAACTAAGCCCATTTGTAATACAATAGTCCATTAAGTGTAAGTAAGCCCATGTGTAATAGAAAATAGTCCATTTGTATAAACATAGCCCATTAAGTAAGATAAGCCCACTTGTTATAAGTAAGCCTTTCATTTTTATAAAAATCTTTTTATAAAAATTTACTAAGTATACTTTTTGGTAAATAAAAACATACTAGTTTTTATAAGTTTATAAATATCCGAAATTTGTTATCGATAAGATACTTATATTTCGTGTCGAAAACTCGCCTAAACGTCGTAGTAACTCCTCAGATTGGCAATTCACTTATGTAGTCGTCCGTCGTTCATTTTGACCATAAATGGTGTCCGATTATTCGAATCGTCCGTAACCCGTTTTCAAGTGTGTATATATGTATTCTTGTAAGTCTTTACTTGTAAATGTGTCTTGTATTTATTTGTATCATTGTTATCAAATACCTAATTTTTGTACATAACTAATACAAATAATAAACACATAGTAAATAAATTGTTAAGATCATTAATATATATTTTCCCAAAAATATATATTTATATCTATTTTTGTTTTTAGAAAGACCACTTTCTAATCTTGTAAAGACTTTGCTAAAAAAAATGATAATTTTTCTAACATATGATTTCTAAGAAAAATTGGCCATATAACCTTTGTATTAGGTACTTTGCCATGTTTAGATAAACATATCATTTTCTTTTCAAATCACCACCAATTTACTCATCATCTTAACTAAACATATGAGACTTTTATAAAATAAAATTTACCAAGATGATTTCCAAATCATGTAGGGTTTTAAACATGATCATTACATATGCTAACAAGTTCAACAACCAAGTTTAATTTTAGTTTTAACAACTTTTATAAAAATCTCTAGTTGTATGTTACTTTTTATAATCTTGTGAAAGTCTTGTTTTTAAACAAAAACCTTAATTACTTTCACAAGATCAATAGTTATGATCATCCATTTAGTCTTTTATGTTAAAAACCCTTTAACATAAACATGTATAATTTTTAGATCATAACTTAAACATCTTCTAACCATTTATTTGTATCATAACCACCATAACAAGCTTAAATAAGCATATAACAAGTCTTAGATCACAATATAAACAAACATAATTATATCATGATTTTTATCTTTGCTTCTTTGTATTTTTCTCATGTTATTATGTATGATCTCTTGGTTATTATTAGTAATAATAACAATCATAAACATAATATATGTACAAAAAAAATAGTTATAGAAGCTTACTTCTAGCACAAGGCTAGGGATGATCTTAGAAGATTATTAAGACTTAAGAAGATGATGATCTTGTTGGTAGAACACTTTTGCATGGATGAAAACCCTTCCTTTTACTTCCAAAAGCTTTAGATCACCTTATGTTACTTGGAAATCCATGTTGATCATGAAGGAGGTAATAAAAATAATTGGGTTTTTTTTTTTTGAAGGTGTTCTTATGAAAAAGATGAAGATAGTTAGGGTGTTCTTGGATGATGAAAGATGATAGAGTAAAGTGTAGTAACTTAGTTAGTAAGTTACTAATTAATCACCAACATCATCCACTTGAACAAATGGAGTAAATATCTAGCTATTTGCAAGTTGTTAAGGAATGTGGGACCCCTTTAAAACAAACGTGAACATGAGGGGGGGGGGGGGGGGAAGGGTCTTGAATTGTTTAAATGTGTTAAGTGTTCAATTTATGGTAAAATGTAGTAAATATTTAAGTATTTTAAGAACTTTGACATTTTATATAAAAATATCTACAAGGTTTTAAGCCTTCATATTTTAAAGTAGTGTGACACTAAGTAAAACTAGTTCACCGAAATTTTTAGTGTGTAATTCGGGTGAAAAAGTCGGTTCGGGTCCTGTACCGGGTTAAATACTGACACCGTGTTTTATTTGGATAAAAACATAACAAAAATTATTTTTGTACTTGTTTTATTATCCAAATATTTAATCCAACTTTTTGGACTAAAACTTTTATTATTTTTGACACGGTTCCTGTACCGGCTTTGCTGACTGGCAGTTTACTGAACTAGCCATGCAGCTTAATGCAATCAGATTCGATTGCGGATTTTGTGTCGTTTTTACTACCCATTATATTATTTATGTCAAATAATATTTATTTTTGGGTTTTTCAGATAATTACTGTTTCGTTTCGTCGTTGGCTAGTTTACGGCACTTTTGTGGCGTACCGACGGAAGTTTGCCGTAAGTTGACATTCCGCATTTAAAAGATGTATGAAGTTATTTTGAATCCCAAAATAAGCTTAACTAGTTCACTAAAGCTTTCATTTGGTTGTTTTCGATGTTGGTAATGTCGTTTATTAGCTTGTCGGTGCAGAAACGGACAAGTTGTGGGGATTGCAACGCAGTGTCGAGAGCTTATGTTTCGAATACCCCATTAATATCCTCATATTGTTTCCATATGTTTGTCATCATTTGTCATATTTTCGGAGTCCCGGAAATGCTAAATTATTATTTTGGACAAGTTAAAATTGCCTTATTTTTAATGAAACGGACGATTTAGCGAATAGGGCGTTGTACCGGAAAGTCTTATATCTTTGTAAGATATGTTTTCGTATTATTGTTTTCTTGTCCTAACATTGTCGTCTAATATACGACACCGTTACGTAATTAAATTACGCTAATTGCATGAGATTATATACTAAGAATAGTGATTAGACTGTACGGAATTTCCGGTTATTGGCCATTTGTCACATTCTCCCCCTGTTATTGAGAATTTCGTCCCGAAATTCAAACTGAGTCATCCTTTGCAGGAGACTACTCAAACAGGTGAGGGTATTTTGGTTTTGATTTGATCTGCACGTTCCCAAGTATATATTCGGGTCCGTGTCGAGAGTTCCAACGAATTTTTACAAATATGTTACGACTCCTTCGCATTTACTGGACCTTCCGGTCCATGACCTTAACAGGTGCTTTATGAATTGTAGTTTGTCATCAATGTGAACTTCATCCGTCGAGATGATAACCGTTTCTTGTGTTGGACTCTTCTTAAGATTCGACACATGAAATGTGTCGTGTACACTACTTAGTTCATCTGGTAACTTCAACTTGTAGGCAACAGTGCCAATCTTTTCTAAGATTTCAAATGGTCCAATGTAACATGGGTTCAGCTTTCCACGTTTACCGAACCTCGCTACGCCTTTCCAAGGCGAGACTTTCAACAAGACTTTGTCTCCATCCTCGAAAGATAATGGTTTTTGTCTTTTATCTGCGTAGCTATTTTGTCGATCGCGAGCCGCCTCGATACGGTCTCGGATCTGAAAAACTTTATCCGTAGTATCTTGGACTAGTTCCGGACCAATTAATTGACTATCGCCTGTTTCCGCCCAACATAGCGGAGAGCGACACTTTCGACCATAAAGAGCTTCAAACGGTGCAGCTCGTATACTTGTATGGTAGCTATTATTGTAGGAAAACTCAACTAGAGGTAGATGATTATCCCAATTGCCGCCTAAATCCATAACACATGCACGAAGCATATCTTCGAGTGTTTGGATTGCCCGTTCGCTCTGGCCGTCAGTTTGTGGATGAAAGGCCGTACTTGGATTCAAATGAGATCCAAAGGCCTGTTGAAATGATTTCCAAATTCTAGACATAAAATGACCGTCTCGGTCTGAAATGATTGAAATAGGCACTCCATGACGAGCCACTATTTCTTTGAGATAGAGTTCCACTAGTTTCTCAGTATTATCCTTCTACCAAATCGGTAAGAAGTGCGTGGACTTTGTTAGTCTATCGATGATTACACATATCATGTAGTGACCTCTTGAGGTCCTGAGTAACTTCGTAATGAAGTACATCGATATTTGTTCCCATTACCGAACGGGAATCTCGGGTTGTTGTAACAAGTCCGAGGGATTTTGCTACTCGACTTTGAATTTCGCGCAAGTCAAGCATTCTCCGACATAAGTCGCGATATTACTTTTGAGGTTAGGCCACCAATAGTATTCTTTTAATACTTAGGCCTATGTGCTTCCTCAAAATATCATATCAAAGGCCGCCAAAGAATGGAACCCAATTTCGACCCATAAGGTATAAAGTTCCATCTTCTTTCGGCACTAATTGTTCCTGTATGCCTCGAAGTGTTTCTGCTTGAATATGCTCTTCCTTGAGCGCTTGTGAATCATCTTCTCTAATGCTTGAACTCTTAGTGTTCTAACTTGCTCCTTGCGGCTCAAGGCGTCAGCTACAGCATTCGCCTTGCCCCAATGGTACTTTATTTCATAATCATAGTCGTTCAACAATTCCACCCTACGTCGTTGACGTATGTTTAATTCTTTTTGGTCGAATTATGTGTTGAAGGCTTTTATGATCCGTGAGAATAGTGCATTGAGTACCATATAAATAATGTCGCCATAAATTTTTAAGCGAATACCACCACGCCTAACTCAAGGTCGAGAGTGGTATAGTTCTTCTCGTGAACTTTTTAATTGGCGCGACGTGTACACGATAACTCTTTCACGTTGCACGAGTACACAACCCAATCCTTGATGCGAAGCATCATAGTTTACAACAAAGTAATCGGTATCGTCGGATAATGATAAGATTGTAAAATGCTATGCACCAATCTTAAGAATAAGTTGTAAGGCTATATCTTGTTTTTCGATTTGGGGCGAATTTATTGTCTTTAACAACTCTAAAATGGTTCTCAGATGTTGCTCATGTTCATCAGTCGATCGAGAGTATATCAAAATGTCGTCAATAAACACTATGACGAATTTGTCGAGATACGGCTTGCACACACGATTCATTAAATCCATGAAGACCGCTGGTGCATTTCTTAAACCAAAAGGCATAACGAGAAACTCGTAATGACGGTAACGAGTCTTAAAAGCCGTTTTCGGTATGCTTTCCTCTTGAATTCGTAACTGATGATACTCCGATCGTAAGTCTATCTTAGAGTAGAAGCTAGAACCTTTCATAAACCATTTGAGTTAGTTGGAAATTCATTTGTAACATGGTTTAGAAATATGAATTTTCGTTCATCGAAATGTTGTGCATTTTTGCAAAACTTGCATGTCTTTCCACCCCCAAAACCTTTATAAAGATGTATAGTGGTAAAGAGTGGGGGTTATGAACTCACAACATCCTTATTCGGTCAACTACAAAGTTCAGAAGGTGCTAATCGACATGGAGATTTGGCTATGGGTGCGGCTCCCGGTACCAAGTCGATGTGAAGCTCGACTTGTTGATATGGTGGTAGTCCTGGCAAGTCTTCAAGAAAGACTTCAGGTAATTATTTTACCATAGGATTATCTGTCAGCTGTGGCCCAACGGCCTTCTTGTCTACAACAAGTGCTAGAAAGGCAATACAACCTTTCCGTAAGCACTTTTGTGGCTTCATGCAATTTATGGTCCGCAATGATATGTTGCGCTTCTCTCCATGGATAACAAGTGTCTCTTCGTTCGGTAGTGGTAAGCGAATGATCTTCTCATGACAGAAGACTTCGGCTCGATTATTGGATAGCCAATCCATGCCAACCACTACGTCTAAAATACCCAACTCAATGGGTACGAGTTCGATATGAATTTCAGCTTTAGACTCGACTAGTTTACTTTTTGCCAATTCTATAGAATGAGGAGACGTCGTACATTTTAAGTTCTGTGTGGCGAGGACTTCACTGTATAGTTTTAGGAACCCTATGTTTAAATGTATGATAACCCAATCCTTATGTTTAGATGTAGGATAACCCGATCCATATGTTTAGATGTAGGACAACCCAATCCCTAATTGTAGCTAGGACATTCCCGTCCCTAGCCATGAAACTCATGTATGTGAAATGTTGAGATGAAGCTAAAATTGCCAATTGTATAAAATAACATGGATGTGAAATGTTGACGAATAGGATACATACCGGTGGCCCTTAATGAATTTGATATGTCTCAGCTAATTACCCATTAGCTATCTTGATATAGTAATGTGTGTCCAACATGACTCTAATTCGAGTATATGCTTAACATTTAAAAGCAATAGCTAAGCTCAGTGTTGGTATTAAAAGAATTGATACATGATGATCGTAGAGTGTACGTACTCATGACTTCATTGGGATTTTGTGGAGTATTCATAGTTCTAACCATACACACACTTATTCACATTTAGGATTTCGGCAAGTTACCAGCATACATCCCGGTGCCAAAATCATTTATGGCAGTAGTTGCCTTCATTTCTCTCATGACGAGAGTTATTGTTTGAGTGATTGAGGTAGGGAGGGATGATGCGATCATGTTTCGGATCTCTGAAGCTAAACCCGAAATGTAACACTTAGTGTGTTTGAATTCGGGTGTTACCCATTATGGAACAACCCTTGAGATATCGTGAAAGCATCAAGTGTAACCAACAATGTTAGCTCCAGTTATGATCGAATTCTTTTATAAAATCATATGAAAATAGATATGAAAATCAGATGATATAAAAGAATGATGTATGGTTAAATAAATAACCAATAGAAATGTAGTGTATAAATATATCATGTCTTGAAATACAATATTATGTCTTGTGTAGAAGATGCCGCGTCTTGTGCAAAAATGTCATGTCTTGTCTTTGTCGAAGAGATTTGAATAACACCACGATATGCAATATAATATAAGCACTTATATATAGGAAGTACCAGCGGCGTATCCACCATGCTTTTATCATATTACACACGTTTCATCACTTACAAATGACCACCAAAATGTCTCGTGTATACCAACGTCAAATGACATGTATAACAATGTCTTGCGTAACAATGTCATGTATAAAACATGTCTCGTGTAAAAGCAATGGTTTTCAACACATAACTTTTAACTTAAACGGTTGATTCTTTTGGCACCATGATCTTTTTAATACTCAATATTAAAAGAAACTAGACATATATATTTGGATAAATATAGTCTATCATGCGCCCAAGAATGAAGAATGCAGTAGGTCATCGAAACCTTAAGACCGCATGGTTCATACATGTTTGAATAAATGATAATGTGGATAACCAAAACCAAAAGGTGTAATGCCTCTTGCGTGTATTGGTCATATGTTTAAATGGAAAAAGAAAAAAAAAATAATTCGTTCAGGAGGGGAAACCAACCCGTGGCCTCCGTCCCTATAATATGGGTTCCCTACTCTATGACCTCAATCGTCCGAAGTAGAGAAAATCCTTTGTCTTATTTGTCCATGTGACCATTATGGTAATAGTGCTTGAATTTCACGAGCTCTAGCAAGATGATTAGAATCTACAAAAATGTCGAATAGAATGCAATGAGGGAGTTGCAGCATGGCTCATGCCATACCATTCATTGGGAAAAGACAAATGTCAAACGACGGAATTTATTGTATCATTTCCAATGAATATGATAAGGTGGAATATGATAACGTAAGGTAAGGTAAAGTAGGGTAAAGTGTCATAGACACCATGGAACCAACCCATGTTCAATAATTTCGAGAATGTTGAGGAAAATCCTCCATGAGTAGCTAACGAGTTTTGTTTGTTTAAATGACTAGTCTCATCTGAATTGTGATATAGATCGAATGTTAGGTGTGAACAAATATGTGTCGTCTTCCCGTATTGTATTGTATTGTATTGTATTGTATTGTATTGTATTGTATTGTATTGTATTGTATTGTATTGTATTGTATTGTATTGTATTGTATTGTATTGTATTGTATTGTATTGTATTGTATTGTATTGTATTGTATTGTATTGTATTGTATTGTATTGTATTGTATTGTATTGTATTGTATTGTATTGTATTGTATTGTATTGTAGGGTGTTATACTAACCATCCCCAGTTCGTGTTCTACTAGATAGGAAGAATTGAATCTCAAGTAATAACTTAAGAATTTTGAATGAATAGTGATCATTAGCTTGACCCGCAGAGTCCACCAGAATTTCCATGCACTACAAGTTGTTATTACGTGGGCCCCCGTAATAATTAATTGTCTTGCATGGTCACCCTAGCATTCTCTCGTTCAGAGCAGGCGATCAGTCAGAGAGAGGACACTATTGTTTATATACCTTCAACATAGAAGGAAACTTCGTGATAGTTCACGTGTCAACGTCCGTTGTTGTTACTCACAGGACGGTACGACGTTAGATGAAATAAAAATGGAAAGAATCTGTAACAATAACAATTGAAGGGGCACCTTCAAGATGAGTACTTCATCTTCCTTGTAGGGACAAGAGTATATCAACCTTGATTAGTATGAGTCACAAGGATCTCGTCCCACAAATGGAGTTGTTGTCCAAGGTTACCACCTCCGCCTCGTCGTCATTATCATGGTCAGGCATCTCAGCATTCGCGAGAAAGCAACCATATTTTACGGAATTAAGTTTAAGATTTCACTTAGGAATCATGTTCGTCATAAGCTCCGTAATAGACATGAGGTCGATATTTTCATCGTGCGAGTAAAGAATAATAATAAAGTTTGAAGTCGAAGGTATTTTATTCTTGGCAAAATATTTCATGCAACATATATATGAACCACCTATATATATAATCATGTAAAATCCTATCAATCAAGGATTTCTATCTTGTATAAGCTGAACTTGTAAACTGTTTATAATGCATAAACTGATAATGTAATGTATTGTAGGCACATAGTCTATTAATGTATTGTGTATGTTTCTCATAGACTTCACCCATGGAAATGTCCTCGCTTG
>JARYGA010024021.1:0-16275 GCA_030545235.1 Helianthus tuberosus
AAGAATTTGTAAGTTCGATGCGACTGAAATTTTAAAGAACTTTGAAAGGTTTCTCATAACGTAGGGTTAACTGAGTCGATTGTTAACCAACGTTGCAAGAAAGTTTAGGTTTTAAACATTTTAAAGAATTCGAAAATGAAAACTGGGGTTACGGAAACTCTCCTAGGACCTGGGTTCAATGCTGAACTCGATGTCGACCCAACGTCTTAAGAAAGATTTCGTTTTGATATTGCAAAAGTTTTTTTTTAAAGAAAAACTGGACTTATGAGACTTCCCTTGGGCATGGAGTTAAGCTGATTCGATGTTACCTCCACATTGTGAGGAAATTTCACTTGTCCAATGGTTTTAATAAAAATTTTATAAAAATCAGTTTTTAACACTTTGAAAAGTTAATTAACATCGAGCGCCACTTGGCACTTTCTCACGAAAGTTTGGTAATATGGTTAAAACACTTATATATAGGAAGTACCAACGGCGTATCCACCATGTTTCTCCATATCACTTCCGTTTCGTGAGGCGGTGTCATGTGGGCCGATATGACACAGATAGAATTTCGCTACCTCGGTCCAATCGATAGGAAGTTGGACCAAGTTGAAGATAGAATCGAATAGGTTAAACAAGCGAGTTGAATTGAGAACGTTGCTATAACAGCGTGTGCAAATAACCTGGTGACACGAAATGCTTATGCGTCGTGTCTGGTTAGGCGTCGAGCGGTAGACGATAAGCGATTAGCGCGATGTCGATTAGATTCCACATTGAACCCGCATGGCACGTCTCCACGAGAGTTTGCTAACATGGTGAAACACCACGTTTAACCAGGCTAGTTTTGCCTCGTGAAGCGATGTCATGCGTGTTATTACCACATAGGTTGTACCAAACGAGCGAATAAGCGGTAGATTATACACGATAAGCGATAAGCGATTAGGTGATTAAGCGAATGACATAAACACAACACTAGTAACGACGGCGACGATAATTGAATTACGATAAGCGGCAGTTGTTGCGTTGCAAGCGATGGAGGTATGCGCGATTTATGCGGTTCGATTTGATTGATTAACACTACAGAATTTAACTAACATCAGACCCCACATGGCCTGTTTCCACGAAAGCCCGCTGATATGACTAAAACACCTTGCTTTAACCATATGAGCTTTGTCTCGTGAAGCGAGGTCACGTGTGCTAACTTAACACAAACACTCAGATAACGGTAGTCGATAGCGATAAATTGATACACAGCAAGCGATATAGATTCACATAATAAGCGATAGAGGTTGCGAGATACACATGATAAGCGATTGTGATTAGCCGAGTTTTGTTTCGAATAAGCTTTACGTTACGTTGCGACGCATCACAGTTATCGAGGAGGGTAGAATAGGTCCTCACCCGACAACATTGTGAGCGTTAATGTGCTTGATGAGATTGATTGCTATATACTTACGACCAGTCTTGCGTTGATGCAATTGTCCTGCGAGGTAGACTCTCCAGAGTACATCGATGAGGCGATTGCATTGCGTTTGCAGACTTACGACAAGTCTTGCGATGATGCAATTTCAGTTGTTACGCCTTGCGATTGAGTGTAGTGTGTTGGAAAATAATCACAATAGTATATAGGTCTAATAACATTCAACTTCACGTGGCACTTTCTTCACGAAACTTCGGTAGTATGGCAAAACACACCTTGTTTTACCCCTATTACTTAAATCTCGTGTTTCGGTGTCATACTTTTTCGAAACGCTTATGGCACCTTAGAAGTCACTACGATCTTCGTGCACTGACCCAAATAATCCCGTGTGCACCCGTGATTAATTGTTCCTTGCACGTTTATCGTACCTCGTTCTAAGAGTGTAGTGAGGGTAAAACACATTATTTCATGATATAGTAGATAGTATGTGTGTGAATCTAGTCTAAGTGCAACGACTAGAGAGTGAAAGAGAAAGTGAAAGCGAGAATCAAGGTTGCGCATTATGGCACATTGAGTAATAGAGTAGGTTCAAAACTTCGAAAGTAAGGTTGAAAATCGTATCATTACAACTTTATCCTACGCTTGCTAGATGTTTGATGCTGAAGACTTTTTGCTGGAGCGGTTGTTGTTGTACTCACGTTCGCGGTTCGATGTGGCAGTTGCGGGTGAAGTGACCGTAACGATTGCAGTTATTGCAATAGCGACAGTCTGCCCCAACTGGATGATGGTAGGTACACGAGTAACACTAAGGATGAGCTCCAGTGTAAGCTCGTTTTGGAAACACCGGAACTGATTGAAGAGGTTTCGGTTGCAGCAGTTCGGTTGTTGATGAGCTTGGACTTGAAATCCTTCGCTTACGGCTGGGTTTGTCGATGTCTTGCGAAGAGGAGTCATCGTTGGAGGATTTGTGTGAGGACTCACTTGGAGGATCTTTGGTCGAGTTGTCGGAAGATCCGTCGGTAGATTTGTCAGATGAGTCGGCAGCAGATTCGTCAGAAGAATCGTCAGCAGATTCGTCAGAAGAATAGTCAGCAGATTCGTCCGAAGAATCGTCAGCAGATTCGTCAGGAAAATTGTTGACAGGATCGCCTGAATAATTAGTGGCGATCGCTTGATAGGCTTGCTTGACAGGATTCTTGGAGTAAAACCCCTCTACGAGTCGTTTGTTGTTGATTTCTGCGGCTAAGCGGTAGGTTTCTTCGATGGTAGCAGGTCTTGCAGCTTCGACAAAATCACCCACACACTCAGGCAAGCCGCGAACGTATTTTGAAATGGCTTTTCCTGAAGTGTTGACTTGACTCGGGCAGATTATGCTAAGCTGTTTAAACCTTGCGGTGTAGCCAGCGTTGTCGCTTTCGACTTCCTTGATTTTACAGAATTCGTCTTCCAGTTTCTGAATTTCGTGAGGAGGACAGTACTCTTTCTTCATGAGCTCTTTCAGCTCATTCCAAGAGAGAGCGTAAGCTACAGAGATCCCACGTTTGTTACGTTCAGCGGTCCACCAGTCGAGTGCTCGTGATTGAAATACTCCGGTAGCGCAAGTAGTACGGAAACTATCGGGACACCCACTTTGACGAAGGGTAACTTCGAGAGAATCGAACCACTGGAGTAGTTGAGTCACACCTCCTTCGCCCGTGAATTCCGTCGGGTCACAGGCCTTGAAGTGTTTGTAAAGAAAAGCAGATTGCGACGCTTCCGTCTTGGAGTCTTCCGGGGCTCGAGAGTTGCTGAGAGAGTGCACTCGAGCGGCAATTTGAGGAATAAGCTTAACCACTTCCTTAGTCACAAGTGATGCAATCCTCTTATCGGCGCTTCATTTGGCTCTTCTCCTAGCTACTCGTCTCGAGGTAGAGTTGTTGGAAGGCATCTAGACAGGAAGAGACTTGGAATGAGATTCGATCATAATGATTTTTGAGTTTTGCAACGCGATTGAGCGCGTTCAAAGCTTGATGCGACGGTATAATAGTAATGCGAATCACATAGGAGCCATATAGGAGACACGAAGTCCTAAGTTCTCACATAATGACTTGTTGTTTTTACGTATATATATGTATTTATTTATTTGTAATCATACACATACAGGTCGATTTAGATTACGCGGGGACGTGTTGAGGTGAGAAAACGATAGCGAAGGCGATAGATTATGCATTAGTTTCATTGCGAACATTCGGGTTTCGTTTTAGATTGCGATGGCTGTGCGAGTTGTGTGTTTATAAAGCAGGTAGTGAAAATCGTTAAATCGAGAAATCGATGAAGTGTAAAGTTTCAAAATACACAAACGTAAACAAGTTCCAACCATTCGTAAAGTCGGAGGTTCATATGATAGAGTGCCTTGGGTGTTTTAGGCGTCGACTACCCAAGGTAACCCAACTATACTTAACAAGTTCGTGCACGCGCGTTAACCTAGAAGACTCCATGCTTCCACTGGGATGCAGCTCATGGCATTTGTCTTCCTAGTCATTACGTGGCTCAAGTTATCTTGATAGTCGAGTCCTTGGTGAGAGCTTTTGTGTAACACCTCGTAAAATCACGTCCAATAAAGTATTGACACGTGTAATAAACCCTAATAAAGTCAAACCTTGAATATAAGGGGACTAATTTTTTGAAAAATCGAAAAGCATTAATTATGAAAGAACTGGAAGTATTATCATACCTAAAATAAGTTTGTAAATAACCTTTTATGGTTTTATATTCACAAATGAGCCACTTGTTAATCAAGTGTAGCCGTTTATGTGATTAATTGAAAGTTTGCTCAATAAAGGGTTAAAAGCGTCAACATGTAAATTCTTACCTCTGAGTGACCTTTTAACAAACCGAGAGCCTCATGATATTTGATTATACTCTCGGGAATGCCAATCATTGGCCATCCAAGGCTTTTATGCCCAAAAGTGAAGTTACGCGCAACTTTGCAAGTATAAGGGACTAAAAGTGTCAATATGTTTAATTATACCTCTGAATGACCTTTTATCGAGCCTGAAGCATTATGATGTTTAATAATACTTTCAAGAATGCCTAATATGGATTATATGAGGCTTCAATGATATTAAATGATGAGTTACGCAAGTTTGCGCATTAGAGGGACCTAAAGCGTCAAACTGCTAAAGTATACCGATTCGTATGTTATCGGACCTTCCGTAATATGACCATGAGATACAAATACTATATTTATCCTTATTATAGCTTAGATATAGGCTTAGAGGTGTTTGGTGCGCAAAAAATAAGCTTTTAAGTCATGCAGGGACTAAAAGTGTCAAAAAGCGCACAAGTTTGCGTTTACGCGCATATCTTACATTCTGAATATCCCCGGACATCCAAAAATTTATGTAAGCACTAAAATATGTTATTTTAGTGTTTGGCTTGATAAAATTCCATTCGTCGCGTCATTTGGTTCGTTTTTCGCGTTCGTCCGTGTTTCGTCGTAATAAACCGAACAACGTGACTGTACGACCAAACGAACCGACATCCGGCATATTTTTGAGCATGTTTCATGTTCCCCATACTTAGGCATCATTGTAGAGCCTTGAAAATGGTTTAACGGGCCTTAGATGAGTCAGAAATGGCATTTGGAAGTGCATGGACTAAAACTGTCAACAAATGAAACTTTGTTTGGCTGACCAGGTCCTTACGGACCTCAACATTGTGGATGTTTGGTCCGTAAGCTTAGCCCAGATGCAGAAACTCGTTTTTTTTTGTCTGTTCAGCCCGTGTAAACGACAACTATAGCCCTTTAACACTTCCAAAGGCCGTCTAAACTGATTTTTAGACCTTAGGGACACTTGTTACTGATCCATGATCATGTATAGCATGATTTGTCATGATCTTAAGGGATCAAAATCAATATAAAAGGCCCTCATGGTTGCAACCATTTGATCACTCACTTCATCTGCTTTCTTGGAGCTTCCTGGAGCATAAGAGCAGATCCAAGCCATCCCTAATAGTGCATTAGGCTTTGGTAAGTATGCTTAACCTTTCTTAGTTGAGTTTTTACTTAGTTTTAGCTTAAAAGTCAAACCATCGTAATTAACGGTTGACTTAGCGATTAATCATTAATGGTCCAGTGATTAGTCGAATTGAGAGTAGTTATAAGTTGGTAATTATGTGGGCAATAAACCCTTAAAAGGGGCACCCTCTGATTCCCACTCTAACTAGATCAAATGTCGGGTCAAAGTTGTTTAGAAAAAGTCAACAGGATGCTAAATTTCAAGTTAATACATAATTAGCAATGTAGAAGGCATGTAACCTATTTTATCACTCATATAACTTGATAATAAGTATAATAACTGGTCTAAGCTTGTTTGATCCGACAATTTCCTGTTTAGACCCGGTTCGGAACCGAAAGTCGCAAAACTTTGACTATTTCTTTGACTTCAGTTCTGACCCGTTTTAGTATGATTTGGAAATGCCTTAGAGCTTCCTTAGGACCAGGCTACATGTTAGCATAACCCTCTGTGGTTGGATCGTTGATTGTCCGATTCGTTTACTCGTTTCCGTTAAATGCCTAATGTTGACCAATATGCCCTTTTAACCATAAAACGAGAATTTTGGATATGTTAAAGGACAAAAATATTTGTTACTGAATTATAAACATGTCCCTAAAGTTTCACATCAGTTGGAGGTCTATAATAGGAGTTATGCTAAAAAGCGCGATTAAGAAGCTTTTTGTTAATTAAACGGCGCAATTAGCATAAAGCCTATCTAAACCCAATTTTTGACACCAAACCTTTTACCCACTGATGTAATATAATATTTTGGAACTTTTGAAGATTTTTAATTATTTTTAACCTGCTCATAACCTACGGTTATGGCCTTGATTCGGTAAATACCGATTTTACCCTTTTCATTCATAAAATGAGTTATACATGATATTTTGACACCAATCCAATTGCTACTGATTTTATATAATAAATAAAGTATTTTGAACTTTATAACCTGATCAGAAAAACTCAGATTTCCGGTATAACCCGGAAATCGCTTAAAATGGCTTTTTACGCGTATTAAACGCATAGTTTGGGTTTAAAACCATTTTGTCATATAAGACCTATTACCAACTAATATGACCTATTACAATAAGTTATTTTGCTGATTTATTCGGACCCGAATCTCAGAACTTCATCTAATCTCTTTTATAATCTTTTAAATGACCAAAATACCCTACGGGGCTTATATTGAGATTAAACTCGTTTTGGGCATAATGGAAGGTATCCTACTGATATCACAACATGTATAAGGCATATTAACTTAAGAAACCTGTATAGGACCCATATGGCTACCCGTTACGCCTCTTGCGCGTTCGGTTCGGTTTATGTAACCAGTTTGCATAAATTAGCCGAAACGGGTCAAACCTTATCATTTTCATTTCAAAATCCAGAATGTATTTAGTTTACCCATTTTATACAAGTCTTCATACTTGTTGGGTCTAAAACACATTCTATTCCGGTCTTCGCTTAATCATGCGTTTGAACCGTATATTTCCTTAAAACTAGCGGTCTAAGTTTAGGCTTAATTAATGACCCGTTAGTATTCTAATTGGTTATTTATACCATCATTCCAGACTAGAGCCTTCCGGTAAATTGTACCTACGCTTACTTAAGTGAATACGGCTGAGTTATTATAAATCTTGCTATTTAAGACAGGAGCTAGCTCAGGTAAATACTTTTAACTTATTTTCCCTTATACGGGCTTGGGATACGGTATTATAAAAATACCGCTTGGTCGGGTGTAGAAACCTTTTAATCGGAGATGATTAAATTGCATAATCCCGTTTTAATCTGTATTGATTGATAACAAATAACATTAGGGGTTAATGACCGTGTCCTGGATATCCTTGGCTCATTTAAAAAGTGAATGGCCATAACTTAAGCACAAGGTGTAGGCATAACACCTCCTGTTGCGTATGTAAAAGATATACTCACTCGTAAGGATATCTTCTTGTGAGTTATATTTATGGTGTGTCGATTAATCTTGACCGGCTTGTATTGTATAATCACCGGCCCTAAATGTTGGACAAACATGTAAATCAGATACAAGATTTTTATTAATAAGATTGTCCCAAGTATAAAAGATTAATTTTACCTTGAGCATTTTAATCAAAGTGTCAACATATTTTCGTGCCTTGTGCACCTAAACCAATTTTCTTAAACTCTTTTCAAATGAGTCAGTTGAGTGTATTTACCAGTGAAAACTTGCGTATTTTCCAAAGTCTAAGTGACAGGTACAAGTACGTAATAGGCTGGAAGTTGCTCAGGGCGTTAATAAGGAATCTTGCAAGTTCTAGGCGCCTAAAGTCTGTTGAACAATGTTTATGTTTTAAGATCCGCCTGTGGATCCAACTTACATTCCGTTGTAATATTTGACATTACATTTAAATCGGATTGTAATATATTTATCTTTTGCTTCCGCTGTGCATTTAAATTGTGTTGTTTGACTATGATGATATCAACTACGTCACGATACTCCCCACCGGGCCCACCGGTGACACGTGGAAATATCGGGGTGTGACATTTTGAAACTAATTTAGAGAGTGGAACGTCTTATTAAGGTACGGGTTTCACCCCTGACTTAACAGTTTCGTTCCTAATTGTGGTTATGCTCTTCGAATAAATTCGTGAGTTCCACTAGATTTCGAAATGGAGACTTTCGTCGAGATGTGGACGTCACTCCTAACTCGATGAAAGGTTCTCGTGCTAGAAAAATGCGCTGAGTGAGCGATCTCATCGAGAGTTCTTGGTTTTCACACCTGGTCTCGACAGGATCACTCGGTTTCGTTATGCGAGTACTTTTGAAAGCATGTGTATTGTGTCAGCCTTAGGAAAGGCTAAGTAGTATTCCGGCCTTCGGGAAGGCTTCTTTGTGTAATGTTGTAGTAAGCGGTGTTCACACAAAGTTGTAGCTTTTAGCAATTTCGATCGAGAGTATCAAGTAGGCCCGATACAAACCCTACGAGGTTCGTACGAGTCGGCCTGTTGGTACTTAGACTATAGACTAGGTCAATTTCTAAGACCTTGACCCGGACTAGGTCGAGTCTGGCCTAATTCCCTATAGTTATGGCTCTGATACCAATCTGTCACACCCCAACCGATGGCGGAATCATCGGGGCGCGGCACTAGGCGAATCAGATTGCTCAAGAGAATCCATAACAACTATATTGCGATAATATTTAATACATTCGTTATCCCATACTAACAAATAATACAATCACGTAAGTTATCACAGATTTCTTGTCCTCTCGAACAATGCAAATCCGACAACCTAGATTTTAGTTGAGTTTCTAGACTTCCTAGCTTGATTTGATATAGTCTGCGATCTAACCTGCAACATACGTTAAAATATTTGTCAATACAAAAGTATTGGCGAGTATACAGGTTTGATATGTATAGCGTAATAGATAAAAAGTGTAGCGAATTTCCATATGCAAGAATGTAACACACGACATATATACTCACAAAGCTGATACTACCAACTAAGTCCTCGATGCTCGAATATGCGATGGCAAACTAGACCCCGTCGGGCGCAATAGTACTATACTAGTCATGGTGGGACGTCGCGAGTATAAGCCCTAGCACATATGCAACTAGCATCACGTATATCTATGCATAGCAGTTATTCGCAAGTGATAATTCGATTGATGGAATAATTCGTTTGATAAGTTTGATCTATTAGAAATGTATGTTACACCCAAAATGCGATTAAAAAGGGTTCAAGTATACTCACAGTGCGTGTTTAATGAGAATACAACTTGATTGGATCGGTTGCAAGTGCGTCTGTGTTGAATCATTAAAGGATATAGTAAACGATGTACGGTTAAGCGAGAATAACATCGAACAGTTAGTTATCTGGTCGGATGGTGCTCATCCGTTCGGATGGGCCCATCCGATCGGATGACATATGGATCTGGGTCTGTCATCCGGTCGAACGACACGTGATTGGGTTGATTTGCTATCCGATCGAATGGAAGTTGCCTGGGTCGAATTGCTATTCGATCGAATGGAAGTTGACTGGGTCGAATTTCTATTCGATCGAATGGAAGTTGACTGGGTCGAATTGCTATTCGATCGAATGGAACTTGACTGGGTCAAATTGCTATTCGATCGAATGGAAGTTGACTGGGTCGAATTGCTATTCGATCGAATGGAACTTGACTGGGTCGAATTGCTATTCGATCGAATGGAAGTTGACTGGGTCGAATGACAGTCATCCGATCGGATGACATGCTATCCGATCGGATGACATGCTATCCGATCGGATGGCATGTGGTCCGTTCGGATGACATGTTGTCCAGTCGGATAGCACGTCTGTTTCAGCGTCCCGATCAACTGTTTTCGAGTGTTTTCGGAAGAAGTTAATGTGGCTTCACCGGGACAGTGTAATTTCGTATTAACAATAGAAATTTCATCAGTCCCGACCAGTTCTAACGGCCGGGAATCACCCCGTTCCATCAGATCTGGCCGTTCTTGACGGTTTCCCATGGTTAACTCGAAATCGCACGGTTCCTTGGTTAAATACATAGATTTAGGTGAGATTTGTTATAAAAAACATGTGGAAATCACCCAGATCTGAGTTGTTTATGGTGGGATGAGGTCACAACTTGAAGTTCATATGAACTCTTGGTGACATCACCTTAAAACACCTCAAACCAGTAGATTTCACGGTTAGAATTTGAGTTTTGAAAGATAGGATGATGTAGAATTGCGTATAGATAATAGAAGTACAAGTTTTAGGTTGGAATCTTACCGGAATCGCGAGGAACCGAGAGAAAAGGGTCCTGGAGCGTGCTTGGTCGCGTGAGAGCTGTCACATCACTTGAACAGTGGTGTGGTAGGCAATTTATAGGCAAAAAGGGGAGAAGGGAGTGACTGGGTCGGATGGCCATTCGTTCGAATGGCTATCCGTTCGGATAGCCCATCCGTTCGGATGGCTCATCCGTCCGGATGGCCACTCCGGCGCAGTGAGTTTCTCCGTTTTTGATCGTTTCGATAGTTTTCGAAGTACGTGCTTCCTATATTTAACTTATATTGTTATTATATATATATATATACATCACTAGGGGTCGTATTTACGTATCCATATTCCAAAGTTTCGATATAACAATTGGTTTTCGTTTCGAGTATGCGATTATTAGTGACGTTTCACAGCCATCAATGAGGGTAGTATAGGTCCTTTCTTGATGTCATCGTGAACGTTATTGCGTGTTGTGCCACAAAGACTGACGGGGTACCATTCACTCGTATTGTCATCATCGTCACGACGACTGGAGCTATAGCACTCACCCGAGAGTCCTTGTTAGCGTTAGTTGTTTACGTTTCGACACATCACGGCCACCGAGGAGGGTAGAATAGGTCCTCACTCAATGTCATCGTGAGTGTTGGTGTTTGCGATGTAGTGATAATATATTGCGAAAATATGCGATTTATCATTCGAATAGCGATGCATGCGATATAGTTACATTATGATCCGAATCTCTGGTGCTAGGCGTAACGAGTATATCGAGTAGTAACAACGCACAAACGTGCGGGTTGTTACATATGTAGTACTTAAATTGAGTCGGGTCCCCATTGCTCCTTGGAAACTTGTCCAGAAATGTGAAGTGAAACGACTATCCCTATCTGACACAATGGAGAGTGGGACTCCGTGTAGTGATACTACCTCATCTACGTGTAACTTAGCCAATCTTTCCATGCTAAAGGTTTCTTTCATGGGTAGGAAATGAGCGGATTTGGTTAATCGATCTACAATCACCCAAATTGCATCGTTACCTTTTCTGGTTTTGGGCAACTTAGTTACAAAGTCCATTGTTATTAGTTCCCATTTCCATACAGGCATTTCTAAAGGTTTGAGTAACCCTGAAGGTTTCTGGTGTTCTGCCTTAACTTGCGAACAAGTTAGACACTTAGAAACATACCTAGCTTTGTCCTTTTTCATTCCTATCCACCAGAAGTTATTTCTTAAATCATGGTACATCTTATTATTACCAGGGTGCATTGTATACCTAGATTTATGGGTTTCCTCTAAAATCTTGTTTCTTAAATCTCCTTGCTTAGGTACCCAAATCCTGTCCTTATGGAATCTCCAAATTCCATCAATCCCTTGCTCCAATTCCTTTATCCTTCCTTTCATTCCTTCAGCATCATCCTTGATGGCTGTTTCCTGAACGTTCTTCAGTTGTTCCATTAAATCTAATTGAAGATTTAATCTAAGAGCACGAACTCGTCTTTGCTTCTCATGGTACTTACGACTTAGGGCATCTGCTACTACATTTGCCTTTCCTTCGTGATATTGAATATCACAGTCGTAGTTACTTAGAATTTCCATCCATCTTCATTGCCTCATGTTTAATTCTTTTTGCCCAAATATATACCTTAAACTCTTATGATCCGTATAGACAGTAAACTTACTTCCATACAGATAATGTCTCCAAATCTTAAGGGCAAAAATTATTGCTCCTAACTCTAAGTCATGAGTCGTATAATTTTCCTCGTGCTTCTTCAACTGCCTTGATGCATACGCAATTACCTTTTTGCGTTGCATTAGAACACATCCTAATCCCAGCTTAGAAGCATCACAGTAAATTTCAAAATCTTCTGTCCCTTCTGGTAAGACAAGAATTGGGGCATTTGTTAATCTTTGCTTTAAGATCCTAAAGGCTTCTTCCTGCTTGGGTCCCCATTCAAACTTAACAGTTTTACAGGTTAGCTTAGTTAATGGAACAGCTATCTTGGAAAAGTCCTTAATAAAGCGCCTATAATACCCAGCTAATCCTAGAAAACTTATAACCTCGGTAGCTGATTGCGGGACCTTTCATTTTGTGATCGCTTCTATCTTTGAGGGGTCTACGTGAATACCTTCGTGATTCAGCATGTGTCCTAAAAATTGCACCTCTTGTAGCCAAAATTCACATTTCAAGAATTTGGCGTAAAGCTTTTCCTTTCTCAACAGAGCTAAGAGGGCATGCAGGTGCTCACAATGCTCGTCTTGGCTTTTGGAATAAATAAGTATATCGTCGATGAAGACAATTACGAATTTATCCAAATACGGCTTACAGATCCTATTCATCATGTCCATGAATGCTGCAGGAGCATTCGTTAACCCAAAGGGCATGACTGTAAACTCGTAGTGACCATACCTAGCCCTGAAAGCAGTTTTAGGTGTGTCTTCTTCTTGTACCTTCAGCTGATGATATCCGGAGCGCAAATCTATCTTAGAGAAATATCTAGCTCCCTGAAGTTGATTAAAAAGATCTTCAATCCTAGGTAATGGGTATCGATTCTTAATTGTAACCTTATTTAATTCTCTATAATCGATACACATCCCCATTGACCCGTCCTTCTTCTTTACAAACAACACTGGTGCTCCCCAAGGGGATGAACTAGGTTGTATGAATTCTTTGCCTAGTAATTCGTCCAATTGCTTCTTAAGTTCTAACATTTTTGTGGGTGCTAATCGATATGGTGCTTTAGCTATTGGTGTAGTTCCAGGAATTAGGTGAATTCTAAACTCTACCTCCCTATCAGGTGGTAATCCAGGTAGTTCTTCTGGGAATACATCTGAGTATTCTGATACTACTGGGATTTCCTTAAGTTCCTTACTTTTAGTGTTAATGATTACCAAAATCATATACATTATTCCTTGTTTTCGTTCACAACTAGCATCTTTCATTACTGAAATGAACTTCATTGGTTTACGTGGTTTATCTCTTGTAACCACAACTGTTTCTCCTACGGATGTATTAATTTCTATGGAATTCTTATCACAGAGGATTCAAGCATGGTTGGCTACTAACCAATCCATTCCTAGCACGACATCGAATCCAGCTAAATTCATAGGCAGCAGGTTTGCAGAAAATTTATGGCCTGAGAGTTCTATTTTTCCTTCTTGCAAAACGTTATCTATATTAACAGAATTTCCATCTACCGTTTCTACCGTATAAATCTGCTTAAGTTTGGTTAAAGGTTGCCTAAGAGCTTGGCAGGATGAAGTATTTATAAAACTTTGGTTTGCACCAGAGTCAAATAATACTTTTGCATAAATGTAATGTACCATAAACGTACCAGCTATCACATCTGGAATCAGATCTGCTTCCTGGGTAGTTAGTTGGAAGGCTCTGGCATTTTTCTTGTTGGTTCCTTCAGTAGGTTTGGCCTTGTTGTCAGCTGGCTTAACCAGTTTAGGGCATTCTGGTTTATAATGTCCAACTTCTTCGCAGTTGTAGCAGATCCTTGTTTTCTTTCTGCATTCCTCCTCTCGGTGCCCCGGAGCCTTGCAAAAATTGCAATTTTCATTACATTTTTCGAAATGTTTCCTTTTACAATTTCTGTAAAAGGGTGGTGTGGAAGATTGCTCAGTTCCTTTTTTCTTGAAATTACTACTATTATTACTCACACGAAATCCTTGAGTAATCTTTTGGGCCAATTTCTTTTTCTTGTTCTCTTCTCTAGTGCGTACCAGCCCGTCGGTCAGAATGTTTGCCAATTCGACCGCATCGTCGATTGTGCGAGGTCTTGCAGCTTTGACGATATCATGAATCTTGCTAATTAGCCCCCAAATATAACGAGAAATGAGTACCGGTTCTGGCGAGGCCAGAGTTGGTACAATTCTAGCATACTCGAAAAATTTCGAAGTATACCCCCTACAGTCAACATCCACCATCCGGTGGTTTAGGAACTTATTCATCACTTGTTCCTTTTCATAGTCGGGACAAAATTTTCTTTCCACCAATCCTTTAAATTTCTCCCAACTCATGGCATAAGCCACGTCACTTCCCTTGGCTTGTAGCACCGTGTTCCACCATTCTAACGCATCTTCTTTGAAAAGGTGGGATGCATACATAACCTTGTCTTCCTCTACGCACTTACTGATTTTAATTACTGCTTCGGACTTTTCTAACCAGCGTAGTGCGGCAGTCGCCCCTTCATTGCCTGCAAACTCGACCGGTTTACAAGCAAGGAATTCTTTATAAGTGCAACTGGGTGTTGCAGCTTTCATTTTCTTAAGGAATGGGGCTTGAACCATATTATTATCATTATTGCCGCCTCCATTTACACTGTTACTGAAATTATCATCGCGAGTGCGTTTACTATGGTTGGCTTGGGAAGGTTCAGCAGGATTCTTAACAGCAACGACGATTGCCGGGATAGCGTTGGCTATTCCCTGAGCAACGATATTTTCTATGTCTTGCCGATTAAGAAAATGATCTTCATTATTTTGTTCAGATTGGTTAACTTCATTTACCGGTTGGTTTTCCATCTGAATCATTAACAATATATATAAATTATTGGCACCAAATTGATAATAATTAAACACAGCAAAGCAATCACACATAGTTAAATCAACACGTATAGACAAAATCATCGACTTTGCGACATTCATATTTATTTTTATAATATTATGCATCCATACACACCAGGTATTTACAGATGTTTTATTTTAGTTAGTATTATACAATATTATATTATTATTATACAAACACACACCCACAGTTAGCTGGCCTTTCAGAAACGACGCTCCCTCTCGTCGTACTTCCACGTGATCCTTTCCCCCACGTCCCGAATCCGATTTCCCGCATCCCCCAGTTCCTCGCCATAGTGGCGTAATTCAGCAACGTTTTCTGCGCTCATAGGTGGAAATGGTGCAGGTTCAGGATAAAACTGGGGAAAATAAACATTGGGGTTATTCATGAAATTCTGAAAATGCCAGTCGCTCGTCCACCATTCCTCCAGCTGGCCTGTAACAGGTTGTGGGTTGACAAGAGGGTCCGGGATAGCAGGTTCCAAATTTATTGGAAGTTCAGATTGGGCTGGGAAATTGAAAAGAGTCTTGTATGTGGGTCCGATGAGGTCACAATTTGCTAGTTTCCTATCAAGATCTTCGCACGGTGGCATCTCCTGGGCTTGCCCCAAACTTTCTCCAACTTCCTTTCCCTTTCCCTTGTCTTTTGGGTCCTCCGTCTTTTTCACCTTTAGGGTAGGTGGCTTCTTCCTTCGTCCGCGTTTCCAGACCAGGATTCTTCTCCTCTTTTTAGGCTTGGGTTTCTCCTAGGACTATGCCTAGAATACCAGTGGCTCCTCTGTATCCGCTTGATAGCCAGATTGGGTTCCTCTAACCCATTGTCCAATGGTGAAGATTATCAAGTAATGTATACAAAACCCCACATACTGTAACAACTCTCATCAAAAAGTCCTATTTATTAAATTAATTTGTTCAAAAGGAAACCCTAATTGAGACACCCAAGTGATTCTGTACAAACCCTAAAATTTTCAGAACAATCAGAATCAGGATCAGGGCCCCAAAAACTCAGGGGGGGGGGGGGGTAAAACCTAGTTAAACGATTATCTACATAAAATGCTGTCAAATTCAAATTTTACGATTTTATCAACTCAGCAAGGCTAGTCCCAGACGTGGCTGACCTAGGGTGAAAACGTGTCCCTTGCGCACCGTAAGGGATTTAGTCTTGCGGTGCGCAAGCCTGACCAAATTTTAACTATAAATAGCAGACATTGGCAATCGAAGTTTGGCGCTTGAACGACATAAATTCTCGTTACGTAGACTGAGTTATAGCAGAAACACTTCTAAAAACACACACGGTTCACAAATCGACGCCGCAAAACAGGGTAATAACTCGATCGCTGATACGATTCAATGTCCGATCGATTAAACTATCCAATGGATGTTTAAGTGCTACCCACATTAGGGTTTATGCTTTGTCATTCGTTGTTAATTCAATGGATGTTTAAGTATCGCACTTTGTCATTCGATGTGAGGGTTTGATCTCGTGAGTTATCGTAAATGCTGTATTAAGTTACTAACCGAATTGTGTGCCT
>JARYGA010024022.1:0-23639 GCA_030545235.1 Helianthus tuberosus
GGTGAAATTTTGAGCTCATATCCTGACAATATATCTTGATTTTATGATAGCTGATTACGATCAGGATACCGGACTAGGATATTGGTAACATCCTGAGGCAGTATCCTGACTATTGCTAACAATTTGCTTGTAAACGTTGGTTACAAGGGACTAACGTTCATGAGGACCAAGTCATCCTGAAGACCCGCTCAAATTGGTTAGGATAAGGACGTTGATGGCGGAAGAATAGCTCTTGTAATGGTCAGCATTGAAGAAAGGCGTATTTTATGGGAGTTACGGATGTTGGTCAATGCTATTAATGTTGTAACGGTTATGGGAGCTTAAATCCCAGATTTATAGTTAATATGCACGTGGAGAACGAGTTGAAACAATCCCTAACGTTCAGAAGGGAATATTCCAAGTATCCCGGATTTTTAGCATAGTTTGTTAATTCTTGTAACTATAAATAAGGATGGCCAGATCATAGGAAACACACTTTCGAGCTCTCACATTCACACACTCTCATTTCTAGCTGCAAGTACACACTAACACTCATCACTTGCAATCATTGTAACACTTAGTAGAGATCTGAGCATTATCCTGCACTGTATCCTGAATATTCAAGCAATAAGAAAAACAAGGCAGCCGACGATTGTCAGCTCCCGAGGTTTTATGCCGGAGATCTAGATTGATCATGGGCTTTCCTCGTACATCTCGTGTCAACCTTTACATTTTTGCTCATTGTTTGATTATTGATACAGTCTGATATCCTCGGGCTATATCCTGAAACTGTTTTCGCGAACAACCAAATCAGCATATTTTTTACAAACACCGCTAGCACACTACCTCACATAACTAATTTGATCACTTAATTGCTTCGGTAATTTTTGACCAAAACAATTTGGCACCCACCGTGGGGCAAGTGGTGTTATTTCTACTAAAAGCTTTGTTAAAATCATTACTTGGCTTTTTATTTTCAAAAACTTTTTTCACAACTGTTTTCAATGGCTTCAAAATCAAACATGAGTTCTTCTACCATGTCCGCTACAACCTCTGCAACAATTGGTTCGGTGCTTCCACCACTTCCAAGGACACAAGCTTCTTCACAGGCTCAAGCTCCCCCAAGGAGGATCGAAATTCACACAACTCGGGATGTTATCCCTACTCAGAATGTTCAAGGATCTGTTGCTTTTGGGAGAACCCTTATTATGGCTTCTAATGATGAAATTCTAACATTGTTTGGTAGTATACAGGAACAAATGAAGCAACAGCAGGAGACCAATCAAATGCTAATAAGAGAGATACAACTCTTGAAATCCAGTTCGAACAGGCCTGCTGAGGATACTGTCACTCCTTTGCAACCTAGAGCATTGAACTTCAGCTTGGCAGTATATACTGAGGATAATCAGGGCAATATCATACCGAGTCATTCTCAGAGCAATATTCCAGAGATACCCTTAACAGCTAGAATGTCGACTGTGAGGGACCCATGATATGCTCCAGGATACGCTCCGGGATATGGCCAGAATCACCAAGCTGGTAACTTGTCTGTTAACACCAGTATCCCTGTTACTAATAATCTTGGATCATTGCAGGACACAGGTGTGACATTAGCGATAACCAGAGAGCTTCAAAAGTTGAAGGATATGATATCAAGTGTGCCTGGGATAGTGCAGCCTATACCGGAAGTATCCCGGGATAGTCACAACATATCCCGCTTTGCTCACCCCATTTGTGATACAAAAATCCCAAACAGATTCCAGACTCCTCACATGAAGCTGTATGATGGGACGACGGATCCTGAGGAGCATATTGCCCAGTATAGGGAGAGGATGGAAATTAACCCTATCCCGCCGGATCTTAAAGAAGCATGCTTGTGCAAGGGCTTCGGCTCTACTTTAACAGGATCAGCCTTGAAATGGCTTCTAAATGTTCCACCTCATTCAATTACATCATTTGCTCATTTAGTTAATTTGTTTAATAGTCAGTTTTCTTGCAGTAGAAGCTTTGAAAAACTAACAAGTGACCTCTACAGGATAACACAGGGACCTCAAGAATCCCTAAGGGATTATGTGAACAAATTCAGCAGGGAATCCTCGGACATCCCACACCTTGATGTTGCTACAGCAGTCCAAGCATTCAAGATGGGACTACAAAAGGATTCCCAGTTTTATCAAGATCTTGTGATGAATCCTTGCAGGAACTTGGACGAATCTCGAAACAGGGCTTTGAGATATATCAAGCTTGAAGATGGCAAGAAAATCCAAGAGAGGATGAATTCATCCTCAATATACGAATCAACTAACAGGAAGTCAGAATCCTCATATAAGTCATACCGCTCTAAGCCATATGGCAGGAATGACAGCAAAAAGTGAATGCTGTTGAGGATGAGGATCCTGAGGAGTATCCTGAATTGTCATAATATTGTTTTTCTGTTAACATACCCGAACTAATGTATGCTATGCAGGGTTTGGGAGATAAAGCGAGGTGGCCAAGAAAGAACCAGCAAAAGGCCGATTGGAAAGATAAATCCAAATGGTGTGCCTTCCACGAGGATTTTGGACTTGTGACGGAAGATTGTATAGCCCTAAGGAAGGAAATAAGCTACCTATTAAGCAAGGGGTATTTGAAAGATCTTCTGGGCAGAAAGAAGAGTAAGGGTCAGAATACTGATAAGCATCCTGAACGTGCAGCATCACCTCCTCCAGACGCCAAAATAATTAACTTTATTTCAGGAGGATCCGATATATGCGGAACATCTTATTCTGCAGCTAAAAGGCATGCCAAGGAGGCTAAGTCAGAAAGATGAGACAAACCAACAAGGATGACAACACTTACAAACGACAAAATGATAACATTCGACAGTGACGACTCGAATAACATCCAGGATCCTCACCATGATGGTTTGGTAATTACTTTATATATTGCTAACCATTTTGTACGCAGGATATTGGTGGACAATGGTAGCTCGGTCAACATCATCCAATTAGAAACCCTGAAAAGAATGAACATCCCCGAGATGGAGATTACCTCAAAGTCCACTGTGCTTGTAGGGTTTACTGGAGAAGCAAAGAATACTGTTGGGGAGATAAAACTGCCCGTATATGTCGAAGGAGTAAACTCGATGCAACGATTTTGTGTCATGGATTCATTATCCTGCTATAATATTATATTGGGCAGGCCATGGATTCACGATATGAAAGCTGTACCTTCCACCTATCATCAGTTTGTCAAGATCCCTACTCCTTGGGGGGTAGTCAAAGTTGAAAGTGACCAACAAGAGGCGAAGGAGTGCTACTCATCTTCAATGAAGGCCTCAAGAAAATCCCGGGCAGGATAGCAATTAAGGATACAAGCCCAGGATATCGTGGAAGCTTCGGAGCAGGATGTTAAGAAAGTTATCCTGGATCAGGATAATCCAGATATCTCGGTGCTTGTAGGGGCCAATATCCCTCAAGATATTGAGGATCAGCTAACTAACTTTTTGAAATGCAGGATATCCACGTTTGCATGGAAACATGAAGACATGACAGGTATATCGAAAGATATTATAACTCATAAACTTGGGATTGACAGGTCTTTCAAGCCCGTTCAACAAAAGAGAAAGAAGTTTGCTACTGGAAGAAATGCAATCATACAGGAGGAGGTTAAAAGGTTATTGAAATCCAAGATGATTAGGGAAGTTAAATTCCCCAAGTGGCTAGCAAATGTGGTCGTAGTTCAAAAGAAGAATGGGAAATGGAGAGTTTGTGTAGATTACACAGACTTGAACAAAGCATGTCCTAAAGACCCATTCCCCCTGCCTCATATAGACTCGATGGTGGATGCAACTGCCGGTCATGAAATGCTAACTTTTATGGATGCATCCTCAGGATTTTAGCAGATCCAAATAGAACCTTCAGACCAGGAGAATACTGCTTTCATGACACCAACAGGTAATTACTATTATACTGCTATGCCATTCGGTTTGAAAAATGCAGGTGCAACATACCAGAGATTGGTGAACATGATGTTTAAAGACAAACTGGGGGACACTATGGAGGTATACATTGATGATATGGTGGTAAAGTCCAAGAAAGCTGAGGATCATCTCTGGGATATTGAAGGAGCATTTGATATCCTGGACCAGTACAATATGAAACTAAATCATGCCAAGTGTCATTATGGAGTGGGGGTAGGAAAGTTTTTAGTATATATGGTGACTAAAAGGGGAATAGAAGCAAGCCCGGAACAGATCAAAGCTATCCTGGATATCAAATCACCATCCAACATGAAAGATGTGCAAAGATTAACAGGACGAGTAGCGGCGTTGAACAGGTTTATTTCAAGATCCTCGGAGAAATGCAAGGAATTCTACGATATCCTGAAGAAGAATAAGAAATTCGAATGGGGAGAAAAGCATGAAGAAGCCCTACAAGAATTAAAGCAATATCTTTCAACTACACCTCTGTTGATGAAGCCCGAGGATGGTGAACCATTATCCCTGTATCTCGCAGTATCAGGGAATGAAGTAAGTGTCGTTCTGGTAAAGGATCATGAAGGTCAGCAGTATCATGTCTATTATGTTAGTAAAAGTTTGTTAGATGCTGAAACTAGATACTCATACTTAGAAAAATTGATATTAGCGCTAGTTATGGCATCGACCAAGCTTAGACATTATTTTGAGACACATAGGATTCTTGTTAAAACTAATTATCCTGTTAAAAATGTGCTTAGGAAACCTAAGATGTCGGGTAGGATGGCTAAATGGTCCGTAAAGTTAAGTGCCTATGATTTAGTATATGAACCTAGGAATGCTATAAAGTCTCAGGCTTTAGCAGACTTTGTGGCTGATTTTAGTAGTGATATTCAAGATAAAGCCGACCTAGAAGTACATCAACTAGGTGAAAGTTCAGAATTTTGGATATTACATACTGATGGTGCATCCAACATAAGAGGTGTAGGATTAGGAATACTACTAAAATCGCCACAGGGGGACATATTACCCCAGGCTATTAAATGTGAATTTTCTGCTACCAATAATGAAGCTGAGTATGAAGCTCTGATAGCAGGATTAGAATTGGCTAAAAATATGAATATTAGAAGTTTACAAGTATATGTTGATTCCCTGTTGATTACTAACCATTTCAATGGATCTTATGCAGTAAAAGGTGAAAAGTTAGCTGAATATCTTGAAATTGTTAAAAAATTAGCAGGATATTTCGAAATTTTTACACTTGAACATGTACCAAGAGAAAAGAATGTTGAAGCTGACGCTCTAGCAAACTTAGGATCTACTGTCAGGATACCAGAAGGAACTCAGATACCAATAGTGCACATCTTGTATCCTGCAATGGAACATTTCAAATCTCAGGATAAAGAAGTAGCATGTATCCAGGATCCTGGTGATGGATATCCTGAGAAGGATCCTGAATCCTAGATGACTCCAATTGTGAAGTATCTTCAAGAAGGAGATATCCCAAAGGATGCAAATCCTAAGGCTTTTAGGATGAAGGTATCTCGTTTTACTATTATAAGTAATATTTTGTATAAGAAATTCCTTGCAGGTCCGTACTTATGGTGCTTGGAAGATCCTGAAACCAAGGAGGTACTTCAGGATATACACAAAGGAGACTGTGGCAACCATACTGGGGGTAGATCTCTGTTCTCGAAGGTGTTGAGAATAGGATATTACTGGCCGACTATGAGAAAGGATGCCGCGGAGTATGCTCGGAAATGCGATGCATGTCAAAGACACGGCAACATCCTGCATCATCCTGTAGAACCATTATATCCTATTGTATCCCATTGGCCGTTTATGAAATGGGGTATGGATATAGTGGGAAAGCTTCCAAAGGCTCGAGGAGGAAAGGTTTTCATGTTGGCAATGACGGATTATTTCTCCAAGTGGGTTGAAGCAGAAGCCTTTGTCCAAGTTAGAGATCAAGAAGTGGTATCCTTCATAAAGAGGAATATCCTAACAAGATTCGGGATACCGGCCGAGATAATTTGTGATAATGGATCCCAATTTATCAGCAAAAGAACTACTGATTTTTGCAAAAGTTGGGGAATTAAGATGATCACGTCAACACTAGTGCATCCTCAAGCAAATGGACAAGCAGAATCCTCGAACAAGATAATCGTCAACAACTTAAAGAAGAGGTTAGGTGCCAAAAAAAGAAAATGGGCAGAGGAACTACCATTTGTCCTATGGGCTGATAGAACAACTGTGAAGAATGCTACTGGGCAAACCCCATTTTCTTTGGTATTTGGGGCAGAAGCAGTGATCCCGACAGAAATGGGGATACCGACAGCTAGATCAAGCCTACGGGATCCTGAATCAAATCCTGAAATCTTATGTCAAGAACTGGATACTGTTGATGAAACAAGAGATGCAGCAAAGCTAAGGATGGCGGCATACCAGCAGAGGATAGCCAAATCATATAACAAGAATTTAAGGACTAGAAGATTTCAAGTCGGAGGTTGGGTGTTGAGGAAAGCTTTCAAGAATACAACCAACCCTGCCGATGGAAAATTAGCTCCAAAATGGGAAGGACCCTATGAAATTGAGTCAGAATCTGGGAAAGGAGCACACCGACTCAAGAATATGGAAGGGAATATGTTGCCAAGATCCTAGAATGCTATACACCTTAAGCTTTGAGTTTAGAATTTAATTTCTAACTCAGGATGGTATGAATTCTATCTCTTTTAAATATGTTTGATTTAATTTATTTTTTGAAACCCAATACTAATTTAAGCATCGGAGGGGTGTTAGCCAAGCTAACACCCACCTTAGTTTAAAGGTGTTTTGTAGGATACACTTCAGGATGGTACTCCAGGATATATACTCAAGATGAATCGAAAGATTAGAGGATTGGCCCCCTCTCTTACGTTTAAGGGATCCTTATCCCTTCAAAGGTTTAAAGGTATTCACCTTTCTCTCGAATTGGGTTTAAACACCCTGCCTGGAGCGCAAGTTATCCAGGGATAGTTCAAGATAGCGGGACCAGTTCATGTAACAGTGGCTGAAAATTTCGTTATTATTGGCTATATCCTGGATCCTTAAGGTATATGAGGATTGATCACCCTCTCTCGCGAAAGGGTATTTTCATACTCTCTAAGGTTTAAAGGTTTTCACCTTTCTAAGTCTTGGAGTTTATACACTCCCGCCTGTAGCGCACGAAAACAAGGGTTATCCCCAGGATGCTAGGGGTTTATCCCCAGGATGCTAAGGGTTTATCCCCAGTACATTAAGGGTTTATCCCCAGTAAAACTAAAGTTTTTGACAAGATTGCAAAGATATGACAAACTGTGATTACACACGTTCTTTTGTGGATAAAAAGCTACGAAGTTTAATCACTAAGTGAAGAAATACTCAAGTATGTCATGCACTGATGCAATATCCTGCACAGACAGGGGACATCCATGCCGGGGACATTACAAAGGATTCAAAGGTTGAGGTTGGAAATTATTGCCTAAGTGTTTCTGGTATGATTTATTATTTTTCAAAGTCTTGAAAACCTTATCTAAATGATCTAAGTTTTCTAAAAAGCCATATTTAACCAAGTTTTGTCTAACATTTTGATGACAAAGGTATTGAACATTTCATCAGTATCCTGACCAGGATATTTGATCAGACATACTTTTCAAAATAAAAACATAACAACAACAGATAAGGCTAAAAGGTTAGTTTATTATTAAGGGTCCAAAAGATTGTATTATTGGTTTCATCTCAAAAAGAGACCATCCACCAAGAACACAATTAAGTTTTTAAAGCATATTTACATAAACAGTTGAAGGCTTCGTCCTGAAAACACAGGATCCCTCCACCTTCAACTGTCAGACTATTCTACTTGCAGGAAATTAAAATTGTTCTAAATGCAGGACGACCAGATGGTTTAGACCCTACAAAATATAGGTATCATTAAAGACAAACTAACCAGGATACAGGTTCAGTATATATGTACGGGATACAGGATCTGGATATTTACCTTATTAGGGAAGGAGGTCATGGACTCGATGGATTCCATGAAGCCAAGGTTATCATAAGAGAAACCTTTGGCAGCAGCAGCAGAGGGCTTAGAGCTGGTGGCAACAGATGGCTCCTTTTTTCATTATGACAGGCTTGGCGTAGCTATCAAGCTCCTCAAGGAATGTTCGAAACAGATATCCTTACCAGACATGTTTGAATGACTAAAAAAACATATCCGTTGAAATCAGGATATCCAACAGGTATTGAACATTTCATCAGTATCCTGACCAGGATATTTGATCACACATACTTTTCAAAATAAAAACATAACAACAACAGATAAGGCTAAAAGGTTAGTTTATTATTAAGGGTCCAAAAGATTGTATTATTGGTTTCATCTCAAAAAGAGACCCATCCACCAAGAACACATTTAAGTTTTTAAAGCATATTTACATAAACAGTTGAAGGCTTCGTCCTGAAAACACAGGATCCCTCCACCTTCAACTGTCAGACTATTCTACTTGCAGGAAATTAAAATTGTTCTAAGTGCAGGACGACCAGATGGTTTAGACCCTACAAAATACAGGTATCATTAAAGACAAACTAACCAGGATACAGGTTCAGTATATATGTACGGGATACAGGATCTGGATATTTACCTTATTAGGGAAGGAGGTCATGGGCTCGATGGATTCCATGAAGCCAAGGTTATCATAAGAGAAACCTTTGGCAGCAGCAGCAGAGGGCTTAGAGCTGGTGGCAACAGATGGCTCCTTTTTTTAGACATGTTGGAATGACTAAAAAACATATCCGTTGGAATCAGGATATCCAACAGTTATATTTTTGAGTTGAAACAGTCCCTAACGTCCAAAAGGGAATATTCCAAGTATCCCGGATTTTTAGCATAGTTAGTTAATTCTTGTAACTATAAATAAGGATGGCCAGATCATAGGAAACACACTTTCGAGCTCTCACATTCACACACTCTCGTTTCTAGCTGCAAGTACACACTAACACTCATCACTTGCAATCATTGTAACACTTAGTAGAGATCTGAGCATTATCCTGCACTGTATCCTGAATATTCAAGCAATAAGAAGAACAAGGCAGCCGACGATTGTCAGCTCCCGAGGTTTTATGCCGAAGATCTAGATTGATCATGGGCTTTCCTCGTACATCTCGTGTCAACCTTTACATTTTTGCGCATTGTTTGATTATTGATATAGTCTGATATCCTCGGGCTATATCCTGAAACTGTTTTCGCAAACAACCAAATCAGCATATTTTTTTACAAACACTGCTAGCACACTACCTCACATAACTAATTTGACCACTTAATTGCTTCGGTAATTTTTTACCAAAACAGTACTAGCTTTTTTTTAACAGGTTCAGGTTTCATGGTTTCAATTTTGTAACACCTTTGGGTACTGATGTATTGCAAAATACATTTATTTATCATGTACCATTTGTATATTTTTAGTTAGTTTTTATTCGGTTTTTAGTTAGAATGTGATACTGTTGATTAGTTTGTGTTTAGCAGGTCTTGGGTGATGATAGTTAATGAAGGTGAAAATAAGCTTAAATACGAATAAACCGAACACCTGAACGAGACCAGGAGAGCTTATTCTGAAAAGGAACAAAAATCGAGAAAATTAGTCTCCTCGCCACCCACGAGGAGATAAGAGTGTTGTTTCCATGAGCCGCGAGAAGGCCCTTTCACCCAGTTGACCTATTAGCTTCCTCGCGGGCCGTGAGGAAGAGTGAACAAACTTCTCGCGGGTGGCGAGAAAGTGTTTTCGGTAGCGAGTTGTTTGTTTGGAGCTGGGTGTTTGATGAGAAACCTATAAATACATCTCTTAAAAAGATGTCCAACCGTAATTATGAAAATTGAAGAACTTGGACGAATTTTGGAGCTTGGAGATCAAGGTTTCGCAAGGTTTTCGAGCTAGGAATCATCGATGTGAAGCTAGAAGACTCAAGAGAGAAGAATCATCAGGTTTTGTTTTCCCGTTTGTTTCACTTTTTAGTTTCTTCATATTTTTCCCATGAATTCTTCATTGATACTTTGTGTTTTGACTTCTTTGAACATGATTTGTGGCTAATAACCTTAAACTACCTATATTGTGATGAACGGAATGATAAAGTTTAGATTTTTTAGTTTGGATGATTGTTAATTATGGATCTTTTATGTTAAAGTAGCAAACTTGCCTATTTATTCGTTGTGTATGCATGTCTAGAATTATTTAATCGTCATTTATTGCTTCGTGTGATCTTTGATGAATGTCTTTCATGTAATAGGGTCATGCTAGATCATTAACTTGCGTTTGTGATTTATTTGGTTAATTGGTCAATATACCTTAGAAACAATATTCGATAACTAAGTAGGTCTAGGTGTTCTACTAATCTCAGCTACACCTTCTGGACGGTAACTTAAGGTGAAGTCATGCTCAGCTGCTGGTGTAAAGCCATGTGTTTCGAAACTTTTATCTTTTGGCAAGTCTCGTCCCTGTTATACTTAATTTGAGTCTTAATTGTGTTAAACTATGTGAAACTTTACTCGACGTGATACTTTTGTGATGCTTTATACATGAACAATATGAATCTTGATTCTTGTGATACTTGACTCTTGTGAAACTTGAGTGTTGTTAAACTTTGATACTTAGTTGAACGAGAAACTTGATACTTAGTTGAACGAGAAACTTAATACTTAGTTGAACGAGAAACTTGATACTTATTGAACGAGAAACCTTGATTCTTATTGAACGAGAGACTTTGATACTTGATACTTATTAACTAGCTTAAAACGCAGACTCGAAACACGGAAACTTTTGTGTTAATTATATAATTATACCATGGTTACTCACAATAATATGCAACCCAACGCTTAATCTAGCTCGCAAAATGAACCAAAGTCGGAAAACTAGCAAACGGGTCTCGGCTATCCGAATGGACATCCGATCGGATGGCCATTCGACCAAATAGCCATTCGACCCCTTGCACACTTACATCGACTTAACTCTCCCTCACACTATAAATACCCACTTGTCACATCACTATTCACTTATGTGACAGCTCTATCCGACCCAGACGCTCCCAAGTCCTTTCAAAAACATTTCACTCGATTCAAGGCCATTTTCGTAAGTATTCTTCCCCGATTCTTGTACAACCTTCATCATTTATCACTTCTACACAACATTCTTCAACAAAATCACACGAACACTTCAACTTTTTCATGAAAACCAACTGATTTGGGTCTCTTGAAGGTGTTCTTCCAGTCAGATGTTTCTACAAACAGCTGTGGAGCACCATTTAACCAAGATCGGCCTCAGATCTAATAGATTTTTACAACTTTTACACAAAAACTAAAGAATCTCACACTTCTACACCAGATCTGGCGGAATTTCACATGGTTTCCGGCTCCGATCTGAAGAACATCACGTTTTACAACTGATTTTTGGACTTTTCTTCAACTTTTATACAAGACAGTGGTGGAATCAGACTCAAACAGACTTTCGATTCTTTCCATAGTTAAAAGCCAGCTTGAAAACTGATTTCCACCGGAAAACGGGTCGATTGACGGGTCCAAACATGAAACCTCACGATAAACAGTTCGTCGGTTCGAGAAGGGGTGGTTCCCAACCGACCGAACGAGTTGGGTTTGGTACAGTTCAGTTGTTTGACGCGTCGTTACACCATCTCCGTTAACTCGGAACTTAGCAAATTTCACAGGAACTACACTCACTAACCATATGTTCGAATGGTCATCCGATCGGATAACCATTCGTCCATATGATCTGATTACGATAACACTTGTTTGTTTTACAGGACACTATGATCACAACATTTGAAACTTTAACAGTTCGCAAACACCCACTGTTCGAATGGCCATCCGTTCGAATGGTCATTCGTCTGAATGACCATCCGATTGGATGGAACCCATCTGTTCGAATGGTCATCCGACCGGATGACCATCCGCTCAGGTATTCAGTCAGACACTTTTACTCAATTTTTGCACCATTCGACACTCTGTTCCCGACCGGGTCAGCACTTAGAGGACTTATGCTATGTTCCCCGCACGCAGGCTGATCCATCGCTCCCTTCGATCCAATCTTAGCTGTGTTTGGTTTAAACACCCACTGTGAGTATACTAGATCCCTTTTTGTTTTAAACACTTTTGGGATGCAACATGTATTCTATATCAAGACACTTGACACTTGAAACTTATTTTAAACATACTCTATCCTCATTAAACATGAAACTTGAAACTTGATACTTGAGACTTTTATGCTATGTGAACGTTTAATCCTTGTGTGTAGTTCCACCTTAACAATGGTAGCGCTATAGGGGTAATGCACCTCCCCGTTAGTCTTTGGGGTATTGTTAGGATGAGACATTTAACCTCCCATTAGTCTTTGGGAAAGGCACTTAACGCATTGGAAACTTGGGCTATCACTTGGACTGCGTAAACTAGCATGGTGAAACTTATTATATGTTTTCATGTTGGATATGAGTTTTTAAACTGTTATGCTACGTATTCAAACTTGTATGCTCGCCAACATCTTTGTTGATAGTATTTTAATACATGTTGCAGGTTGACAGTAGCTGAGATTCAAGAAACAAGCTAGGATGATGCTTAGAAACTCATCTTAGTTAATTCAGGGAAATGAACAATGTTTAAATGTTTATATTATTTGATACTTTTGTGGTTGTAAACTGTGGTTGATGTTTTAGACAATTTTACGAAACTTGATTAATCAATTATCGAAACAATTAGTGATGTGGAACCTCTTGAGCAATCTGATTCGCTTAGTGTGAATCCCCGATGTTTCCGCCATCGGTTGGGGTGTGACAGATTGGTATCAGAGCCATAACTATAAGGAATTAGGAAAGAGTAGGAATGCTTTGCCCTAGTCTATTGTTCTAGGAAACTTTGACTCTTATTTGTTGTTTAAGACTTATGCATTCTACCGTACATTCTTCCTAGCAATACTTTCCTGATAAACTTACATGTCTTTCCTAAGGCTAACACAATACACACTTTGATACTTTAAAAACACTCTCGAAACAACTCATCAATACAGGGGTGATTGATGCGTGTCAAGTGTGTTATGTTTTTATTAATATTTTAATCTCATTTTACACATTAGTCAAGTTTTAAATTTATAAAACATGATATTCTACTAACACTAAACACACACATGGGCAAGTGCACCCATGGTGAGCGTAGTATAGCGTTGGTAAGATACCGAGGTCGTCCAAGGACACAAGAGCTTTTAGTACCGGTTTATCCTCAACGTCTAATCAAATCAAAATTTTTAGAAAAGGTTTTAAACATGAAAAATAAAAACTAAAATGCTGAAAATAAAAATAAAATAAAAACAGATTGACAAGATGAATCACTTGGATCCGACTCGCCTTTAATGTATCCTTTGATGATTTCTGCACTTTTGCACTTTTTAAGAGATTATCATAGTTGTAGTAATAGGCCCCTCTTTTGAAGGTGACGTTACCCTCAACCTAGTGGTTTTAGTCAGCAAGGATACAATCCCAAAGGGTTGGAATATTGAAAGATAATTAATTAAGTTATTAATGCGTAAAGTGGTAGGCCCCTCTTTTGAAGGCAATGTTACACTCGGCTAAGTGGTTTGAGTCAGCAGGGATACAATCCCAAGTAGCCGGTTTAATGTATTAATAGTAGTTTACATATGAGGGGATCTAGTCATTCGCACCCCCGCCATCCAATACCAGTGGGTATTGAAGGAGGTCCTAGTAAGCTTGACCCAGGTCCTTGTAGGATCTATATACTGAACAAGGCAAGAACCTTACTAAACCATTCCCTTAACCCCTGACCAGGTAACCATTCCCTTAACCCCCGACGGGCTGTGGTCAGCCTTCTGTTTCTTGTTTTTGCTTGAGGAGTTGCTGTCGAGGGGTCGGGCATGCCACGTTGATTCCTTTTCTTCGTATTTATGTTAGTTTTTGTTGCATATTTGTTCCTTTTGTCCATCTAAGCTCATTTGGTCATGAAAATACAAAAGGAAGACAAAAACACACTTTTTCCAACATTAGTACTACAAAAGGGTTAGTTTTATGCCTCATTTGATGTAATTTATATGTTGCATTTTACACACATCAAATACCCCCACACTTAAATCTTTGATTGTCCTGAAGCAAAACTCTTTATTTTGTGGCTTACACACCCAAATGGAATGGGTAGAATAGAAGTTTTTGGCTTGTCTTGAGTGTCGGGAATCCAAGATCTTTATTGGGTTTTATTTTTATACTATTTACAATCCTATTCGTTATGATTTATTTAGAACGTTTCATAAGAGAAATTACTTATTCGGGCATAACATGCCTCTTTAAAATTCCATTTATATACAAGTTCACATACCTCACGGGAGATCACTCAACACTCGGCCGAAGATGTATTTTTGTGAAACACTCGAGGCCGGCATGGAACTTACTTCTACCATATGTTTGCCAAGCAATCAATCCTCCTCCTTTTTAACTATAAACCTTTGTAAATATCAAAAGGACTTGGGGAAGGGTTAGGATTGGGTTAAAGGTAGGTGGTTTTGGGTTAATGGTTAGTAAAAAAGGCTAAAAGTGTAAAAAGCGTCGGTCGTCGTAAAACTTTTTGTTTTTTGTGACTTTTATTCAAACTAAGCATTTTCAAACAAAGTTTCTTTGAGGACTTTGTTTGTTTATTGCTAGACTTCATTTTTTTATTATTTTTTTTATAAAGAAGTATCACAAGAAAACCGAGCTTTTTACTAAAATAAATGGTTAAAAAGAAAAAGGTTTTTGGTGGGTAAAAGGGTGTTTGTGGGTTTAGAAATGAAAAGGTTTAGGCTCAAAAGGGTTAACTAGGGGGATTTTGGGTAGGTGATAAAGAAAATGAAAAATAATGGTGTTGAAAAGAAAATGGGTTAGTCCTAATGCATCTATCATTTACTTACTTGGGTTTAAGTTGGTAAGGACCGGGAATGTATCGTCGTGGCAAGTTCTAGAGTCGTAAGAACCAAGCGGCTATTCACACAGGAAACAAAAAATTAGCATTAAATTCAAAGATGTATATTTGTATGCTCAATAAAGGCTCAAAACTCACTTATTGTGGGATGGGTTTATAATGTGATCAAGTATATATAATCAAATTTTAACTAGATTTGTCATGCCGTTTCATAATTTTCTTATGTTGGTTCTTTTTATCACGACGCTATCGGTTGTAAATTTGTAAAATTATAACCTTTTTAGAACTTTTTATTCCCAAATTAAACCAAGACCAAAAAATTTGGGGTGATTTGCGGTTCCAATAGAGTTTTGTTTAAGGCTTGTTATTAGGACTTGCAAAATTCAAGGTTTTAGCATCCCCCCCCCCCACTTAAATTACACATTGTCCTCAATGTCTCCCAAAAATAAGTTTTTAGGTTGATTGAATGTGTAAAAAGGTGTTTAAAAACAAAGTTTTATGTTACTAGGCGTCTGGACACGGGCCCGTTTTGGTCCGGGCACGGCCCCATGCTCAGATCGCCAGTATCATATTAAACAGAAGGATGGGCACGGGGGCGTGTTCAGCGAACACGACCCCGTGTCCAGTTACCTGAATTGGGCATTTTCTACAGAACCACGGGCACGGGGGTGTGTTGGGCTGAGCACGGCCCCGTGCTGAACTTGCTGTAGCGAAGAAAAATTGTCGGGATGCTCTGTTTTTGTGCATGGGGTGTGGGTTTAATGTTCCCTTAGTAAGCTCCACCATTTCGAGTGTGTTCAACCATTACAACATCATCCAAACACCATTAATACTTAAAAACCATCATTCATTCAAGAGTGAATTACGTAATTTCTAGAAAACTATAAACTAGATAAGTAAGTCACAAAATTCAAGAAATCTTAAACCTCAAAGAAGTCCTGGCCTAGATATGTTTATTATAAGAGCAAAATTTCTGAAAAGATGATTCTTTCGGTTGAAAAGGCTTGTAGAACTTCTTCTCCGGAAAGGGCCCCTCACACATCGTTAAGCCACTCTTCTATCTCCCGGGGGAGAAGGAAGGCGGGCTCATTGTCTTTCTCATGTTGAGGAGGTGCGACTTCTACCGGAACCTCTTGTAAGGCGTCAAGAGGAGTTTTCGGGGGAATATCGTCCCATCCGGTGGGATTAATAACTTCTTGTGCTAAGTTCCAATCTTCTTGGGGAAAGATTGGTTCCATAGGAGGCATCTCAAGAATGTTCAACCTTTGGTGCAAAAGGTTGATTTCTTGGAAGCTATTTTCTAGCCCCACTGTTAGATAGTTGATACGGTCGATTAGGACTTCTTCTATGGATGTCATCTCGTCGAGTGCTTCTCTTAGCGCCATTACGTAACGCACAAGGGTTGCTTCGATCGAGGGCCTTCGTTCCCTGTGACTGTTCCTTGAGTGAGCTGAAGAGGTTCCGCTATTCTGGCTTGACATTCTAAGGAAACAAGTCGAAAAATTCAAATTAATGAAACAGTAACTCCAGCCACGGCCCCGTGCTCGCTGAGCACGACCCCGTGGCCACCAATCTGCAGATTTTTAAAACAAGGAATCTTGAAGTTTTAAATTATTTTTCTAGACTTTGAAACATTTCTGAGCATAAATAACTTAAAACAGTGTTGTAAAACTTATTTTTGATAAGATTCCTTGATTAAAAACCTAACAAATATCACAATAAAGCTTTGAAAACATGGAGATTTAAAGCTTTAATGGAGGTTTTGAGGAGTTAGTGAAGAAGAAGGCAATAGACAAAAGTGGTAAAGACAATATGGTTGTTGAGAACCTTCTTTAGAATATACCTTATAGGGTATATGTGAAGATCCCACCAGATCTTTGTCTTTGGAATGGGTCCAAGAGTGCAGGAATCTTGCTGCATTTATAGAAAACGACAGGACGCTGACCACGGCCCCGTGTCGGCTGGACACGGCCCCGTGGTCAGACAAGAGTCTGACACATTTTGTCCGTATTCTGACTTAAAGCCAGACACAAATCTTCAGGTGGGCACAAGGGCGTGTTGACCTGGACACGGCCCCGTGGCTAGAGGATTTTATGAAGTTTTGTCTATTTTTAAGGAATTTATCCATATCGGGTGGTTCCTTGCTGGACGGAACAACACCGAAGTACCTGAGGTACCTTAATTGCCCTAGCTTTAGACAAGAACGCAATAGGTTATCGGAAAGGGTAAAACTTAAACTAAATACCGGTGGGCGAAACCAACCTTTATTCCCCTTATCCGAGCTCTCGTTAAAGAAGGTATATGTCGAATCGCTCAGGTCTATGTATGCATTGGCGGATACCGATGGGGAGTCCTTCACGGCACAATCGACACAGGGACGACTATCGCTCATGTCCTTACAAGAGTTAGAAGTGCTTTCGGGACCTACGATGATGTTAGATTCCGAATGCGATCTCAATAATTCTCCTTGATCGTCATCTTGAGATGAATTATTTATTTCCATATCAAGCTCTTTTATCAATTGGAGAATTACTTCTTCCATTTGAAATAAGTCTTCGAGAATCATATCATCTAGAAGAGATGATTGAGAGCATTCGAGGGAGAGATAGGGATCGTTTTTACTTTCGCCCATCATAAGGTTACAGGAAACGATGGGTCTATATAGTGGGGAGTGTAATTTAAAAAATAACATTTTAAATCTTTATGAGATCCGCCACATATTTGACACCACGCACCATAGGAGGAGCGAAAGTAAAAATGATCAGTATCACTCATGTTTGTGTCAGAAATTACCAACCGTCGGGATCTTACGGTTCTGTTTTCAGTATCTGAAGCTTGGGCACGTGGGTGTGTTCAGTGGGCATGGCCCCGTGTTCTGCTACTGTCTGACTTAAAACAGAATTTCCAGTACCAAAGATTGGGTACGGGGGCGTGTTCAGCGGGCACGGCCCCGTGCTGAGCTCTGTAGAAGCTGGAAAAATCTAGAAAATCGTAAAAGAAATAGAAAAACAATAAAAACGATTAGGCCGTTGATTCCCAACTTTCTTAAAATCCTTGTGTCCCCGGCAGCGGCGCCAAAAACTTGGTGTGTGTCAGGTGTGTTATTTTTTATTAATATTTTAAGCCCATTTTACACATTAGTCAAGTTTTAAATTTATAAAACACGATATTCTACTAACACTAAACACACACATGGGCAAGTGCACCCATTGTGAGCGTAGTATAGCGTTGGTAAGATACCGAGGTTGTCCAAGGACACAAGAGCTTTTAGTACCGGTTTATCCTCAACGTCTAAAAAGGGTTAGTCCTAATGCCTCCATCATTTACTTACTTGGGTTTAAGTTGGTAAGGACCGGGAATGTATCGTCGTGGCAAGTTCTAGAGTTGTAAGAACCAAGCGGCTATTCACACAAGAAACGAAAAATGAGCATTTAGTTTAAAGATATGTATTTTTATGCTCAATAAAGGCTCAAAACTCACTTTTGTGGGAATGGGTTTTTATGTGATCAAGTATATATAATTAAATTTTAACTAAGCTTGTCATGCCTTTTCATAATTTTCTTATGTTGGTTCTTTTTATCACGACGCTATCGGTTATAAATTTATAAAAATATAACCTTTTTAGAATTTGAAATTCCCAAGTTAAACCTAGACAAGTAAAAAAAATGATTGAAAAAATTTGGGGTGATTAGCGGTTCCAATAGAGTTTTGTGTAAGGCTTGTAATTAGGACTTACAAGATTCAAAGTTTTAGCATCCCCCCACACTTAAATTACACATTGTCCTCAATGTGTCCCAAAAGTAAGTTTTTTGGCTGATTAAATGTGTAAAAGGTGTGAAAAAACAAAATTTTATGTTACTGGGCGTCTGGACACGGCCCCGTGGTGTCCGGGCATGGCCCCGTGTTCAGGTGCCAGTAACAAAAAATTGAACAAAAGAAACAGAAGCCTGGACACGGGGGCGTGTTGGGTGAACACGACCCATGTCCAGTTTACCTGAACTGGGCATTTTCTGCAGACTGTGCAGCACGGGGCCGTGTTGGGCGGGCACGGCCCGTGCTGAACCTGCTGTAATGAAGAAAATTTTGTCGGATGGCCCTGTTTTCGTGCATGGGGTGCTGGTCCAAGTTTCCCTCGTTATCCTTCACCATCCCGAGTGTGTTTTATTCCTGAAAATTAAAACTAAACTAGAAAACATAAAAATTAATCTAAAGTAAACTAAGGATAGTTCCGCGGAATGCCTCCGTGGTGCGCCACGTTTATAAGGGTCCTTGGCTAGACCCAAAGCCTGGTCATATGTTACCCAAGTAGGATGTTTTGCATCCCATGCTACACCGTCGGAGAGCATCATCCAAGCTTGAGTCAATGACCTTCATGTAGTTGATCGGGTCTTCGTCTTCTACGCTTTTTCCGACTCCAAACTTTACTTCCTCGTCCCCAACCCTCAATGTTAGTGTTCCATCATTCATATCTATCACTGCTTGAGCCATAGCTAGGAATGGCCTCCCTAGGATGAGTGGTACTTCGGTATCTTCCTCCATATCTAGTATGACAAAGTCGGCCGGAAAGACAAATTCGCCGACCTTGACTAATAGATTTTCAGCGACACCTTGTGGATATTTGACGGATCTATCGGCGAGTTGTATTCTTATTTTTGTAGGACTTGTTTTTCCTAAGCCGAGTCGATTGAACATTGATGAGGGCATGAGGTTGATGCTTGCCCCGAGATCGGCTAGTGCATTACGAATGGGGGATTTCCCAATCGAGCAAGGAATTGTGAAGCTTCCAGGGTCAAGCTTCTTTTGCGGGAGTTTGTTGAGTAGTAAGGCCGAGCATTCTTCGCCTAAGTTAACTAATTGCAATGATTCAATTTTCCTTTTATGAGTGAGGAAGTCCCTCATAAATTTTGAATATTTAGGCATTTGAGTTAGGACTTCGATAAATGGAATATTAACATGCAATTGTTTTAGTAAATTTTCGAACTTTGCGAATTGCTCATCGGTCTTTTGACGAATTAACCGACCGGGGTATGGAACAGGAGGAATCTTAGTAATCTCTTGAGCTGGTGGAGAAGCCTTTTCTTGTTGGGGCGCGGGTGGAGTTGTGGTTTGGCTAGATTGGCTTCTTCCAGTTGGTGGGAGTGGAGCCTCTTCGGGACCCACGGTACGGTTTCTCAATGTTATGAGATGTACTTGCGCCTTTGGGTTGGTCTCGGTATTACTCGGTAACGCGCCTTGTGGTCTCTCGGAGAAATTTTGAGCTATTTGATTTAATTGTTTTTCAATGTTTTGAATGCTAGCTTGCTAATTTCTAAAATTCGATTCCAATTGCTGAAATCGATCCGAGTTTTTCTTTTTGGTGTCGGAGATGAGGCGAGATACAGTATCTTCAAGCCTTTCTCGTCCACCTTGTTGTTGAGAAAAATTTTGTTGTTGTTGAAAGTTAGTTCGTTGATTTTGTTGGTTACTACTATTGCCGGGATCTCTCCAACCAAGGTTTGGGTGGTTACGCCATCCTTGGTTGTAGGTACCCGTTGGAGGACCCGACGGCCTAGGTCTGTTATCAATGTAGTTTACCGTTTCCGTTTGATCATCTAATTCTTTCATACAACTCCAATTTTCATGTGGCCCACCACACCCTTCACAAGCCATAACCGAGACCGTTTTTGTCATTTCTAACTTTTTGATTTTCGAAGAAAGGGCCTCGATTTGGGCTTGTAAAGAAGTGATTTCATCAACCTTATGGGCGCTCGGGGCAATAGATTTATTGCCTCGGGGAGTGTGCCATTGAAAATTGGTTTGAGCAATTTCCTCAATTTGATTATATATTTCATTTGGGCGACGATTACCTAAAAGTCCCCCGGAGCTAGAATCAAGTGTTTGTCTTGTGTGTGGCAACAACCCATTGTAGAAAGTGGATACTTGTTGCCATACCACAAGACCATGATGAGGACACTTTCTTAGTAGCTCCTTGAACCTTTCCCAAGTTTCATATAAGGATTCCCCATCTTCTTGTGAATATGTATTAATTTCAGTCATTAATTTAGCCGTTTTAGCAGGAGGGAAATACTTATATAGAAACTTTTGGGCTAGTTCATCCCAGGTGTTTACCGAGCCAACTGGGAGGGTATTAAGCCAAGCCTTAGCTCGGTCTTTTGGTGAAAATGGAAACATCCGAAGCGGATGGCGTCGTTTGATGCTCCATTGATCCGAAAGGTATCACATATTTCTAAGAAATTAGTAATATGTAGATGGGGATCCTCGTCCCCAAGCCCATGGAAGGTTGCGGAGTTTTGAAGCATTTGTATCAAATGTGGCCGAAGTTCGAAGTTATTGGCTTCGACATTCGGTGCATTGATAGCGGCGCCGAGATTACCTACAGTGGGTCGTAGGTAATCCATGAGGGTACGTTGGTCCGCCATTGGAAGTGGGTCCCCCGAAACTTTCTCTTGGTTTTAGCTTTAAGTCTTTTTCTGAGAAAGCGTTCGGGTTCTTCTAGAGGTTCTTTTATGTCTCTACTAGAACTGGAGCTCATACACTACGTAGGAAGTTCAAATGTGGCGCCTGGGTTCCAAGTCCTGCAATAAAAACAGAAAAGAACGTTGGTCAGAAAGTTCACGACGGCCAGGTGCTCAGCGAACACGGCCCGTGGTCGGAGATACAGTGATTGTTTTCCGGATCCCTGTTACTGGGGAATTGGACACGGCCCCGTGTTGCACCGACACGGCCCCGTGCTCAGCTCTCTGTAACTCGAAAAATAAAAACTGCCAGTAACAATGCTGGGCACGGCCCGTGTCCGACCAGGCACGGCCCGTGCTGAGCTCTGCAGAAGCTGAAAAACTAAGAAAAATTCTAAAAAAACATAAAAATAAGAAAAACAATTAGGCCGTTGATTCCTAACTTTCTTAAAATCCTTGTGTCCCCGGCAACGGCGCCAAAAAAAACTTGATGCGTGTGAAGTGTGTATATAAGTTTAAGTATATTTTAAGCCCTTTTACACTTTTTTAGCCAAGTTTTAAATTTATAAAACACGATATTTACTAACACTAAACACAAATATGGGCAAGTGCACCCATCGTGAGCGTAGTATGGTGTTGGTAAGATACCGAGGTCTTCCAAGGACACAAGAGCTTTTAGTACCGGTTTATCCTCAACGTCTAATCAAATCAAAAATTTAGAAAAAGGTTTTTAAACTAAAAAAAATAAAAACTAACTAAAATGCTGAAAAATAAAATAAAAATAAAAACAGATAGACAAGATGAATCACTTGGCTCCGACTCGTGTTTAGTGTAACCTTTGATTATTTCCGCACTTTTGCACTATTTAAGAGATTATCTTAGTTATTGTAGTAGGCCCCTCTTTTGAAGGTGACGTTACCCTCAACCCAGTAGTTTGAGTCAGCAAGGATACAATCCTAAAGGGTCGGATTATTGAAAGATAATTAATTAAGTTATTAATGCATATTATGGTAGGCCCCTCTTTTGAAGGTGACGTTACCCTCGGCTAAGTAGTCTGAGTCAGCAGGGATACAGTCCTAAGTAGCCGGGTTAAAGTATTAATAGTAGCTTACATATGAGGGGATCAAAGAGTTTGGACCCCCGCCATCCAATACCGGTGGGTATTGAAGGAGGTCCTACTAAATTTGACCTAGGTCCTTGCAGGATCTATACAATGAACAAGGCAAGACTCTTACCAAACCGTTCCCTTAACCCCCGACCAGGTAGCCAACATACCTCCATATAGACCGTGGAGATATGAATGGTGAAAATCTTTTATTTTATATAGACAGTAAAATAATGCCAAGACACCACGGACAAACGATAAGGAAGAATCACCTTCAACATAAGAAACTAGTTATTAAAGTCATTAATACATAACCAAATAAAAAGTGCGAAAAGATTAAAAATAAAAAGTATTACACTAGACACTTGTCTTCACCAAGTGATGTAAGAGTCTTAGGCAAACATGGCCTTTAATTGTCAAGAACTCTTACGATCAATCTTGGATCCCGAGACGACTCACACACTCTATGATGGACAATGGATGATGGTGGTGGATGATGGCGTTGTGATGGTGGTGGGTGGTGGGTGAAGTGTGAGAGAGGTGGTGTGCCAAGGGATAGTTTGCAAATGAGCCAAACACCCCTATTTATAGCCTGAACGGTAGCTCGGGCACGGCCCCGTGTCCATCCTTCTTCTCTGTCTTCATTAATTGCTCTTGTCTGTATTAGTTGACCACGGCCTCGTGTCCGCTGGGCACGACCCCGTGTGCAGAAGCATATCTGTACTATCAAGATTTGCCTGGATTCTGTGATTCTTATAGTTGACCATGGCCCCGTGTCCGATGAGCACGGCCCCGTGGTGGGCGATGGAAGCTTCTACAGCTTTGTCTTTTGTGCTGACACTTGGGCACGCCCCCCGTGTTCACTGAGCACGGGGCGTGTTCAGCCTTCTGTTCTCTTGTTTTGCTTGGGAAGATGCTTTCGGGGAGGTCGGGCATGCCACGTTTGTTCCTTTTCTTGTATTTATGTTAGATTTAGCTGTCTTTTTGCTTCTTTTGTTAATTTGAGCTCATTTAATCCTGAAAATACAAAAGGAAGACAAAAGCACACTTTTTCCAACATTAGTACTAAAAAAGGGTTAGTTTTATGCCACAATTGATGTAATTTATATGTTGCATTTTGCACACATCACTTATAAGCAAAGTTTTCTAAGTGTGAATTTTGGACTAATGAAGTAC
>JARYGA010024023.1:0-17275 GCA_030545235.1 Helianthus tuberosus
TGAAGATAATGTCATTTATAAGATTAAAAGGATAAAAGTACCTTTTTTTTTTTAATTTAACAAAATCTTTTATGCAAGTTATTGTTAGACCCCGAAAATGTTACAAAATGTAAACTACATATCTCAAACATGTAATCTTTCAAAGTTAGACTCCAGAGGTTTACGTTTGACAAATACTACATAATTACGTCTTAGCTCATTTTCAACTTCTCTTATCCAGTAAACATCAATCGTTCTCTATTTTAACCAACTTCATTTTTTACACATTTGACCCATTAGAAGCCAATCTGACCTGACCGGCTCATTTAATCATAAATGTCATATTTTACCCATTTGAGTTTTGACCCGTTAGAAGCCAATCCGACCTAATCAACTCATTTACTCATAAACGTCATTTTTTACCCATTTGACCCGTTAGAAGCCAACCCGACCCCACCAACTCATTTACTCATAAATGTCATATTTTACCCATTTGAATTTTGACCCGTTAGAAGCCAATCCGACCCAACCAACTCATTTACTCATAAATGTCATTTTATTTTACCCATTTGACCCGTTAGAAGCCAATCCGACCCCACCAACGCATTTACTCATAAACGGGTCGAATAGTATATAATGACTAGTGAGAAAGTCATATATATACCTGATGGATAGAGGAGTTCAACCCAATATTAGCATTATGAGTTGGTTTTGCAAGAATTTCTTTTTCCTTCAGCTTGATACAAAGATCATACGCAGTTGCAGGGAATAAAGACTTGCGAATTAGCTCCACCACATTAAATTATCCTTTTCCTCTAATTTCCATCACACTTTCTGGAAATTCTTGTTGAGGTTTTGCTAATAATCGCCTAAACTCCTCTCCCATTTCAACAGATCTGGATAGGATCACAAACACATGTTTGATTAAAAAGAATTACACTGTTTTGCGTGTGTGTTTTGGAAACTGGAAGTGATTATGTGATATTTAACAACTAGAATCAAATAATCAGCTGTATAAAACATAATATAGTAGATACCATATAGTGTTTGAATGTGATTTTACTGTTTAAAGTTGTAATATATAGAAATGAGTTGTTTGCGTGTGTGAAAAATTCTGATTATTTAAGCTAGTAATATATAATATGACCAAAAGTGAGATAAAATATTAAGAGGGTCAGGGGGAAATTAGAGTAAAATCAACTTACTGATGCAAACCTTTCATTCTCTTAGGGTTAATTTTATAAGGAGGAAGATCCATCACTACCTAACATCAAATTGGATATAGTTATGAATACACAACATGTTATAGTTAGTTTAAACAAAAGATATGGTGAATAATAGGCAAATATACCCGTGCTATATGCATTCTGCAAGAATGTTTGAAGGCTTCATAGCAAGTGGGTTGGGGCTTCTTAATTACAAGATTCAAGAGTTCATCTTCCTACTTACACTCTTCACCAACACTCCTCACAATCCTAAATTTTTCCTCCACACTCATCCTTAACACACAACACCAGTCCATCAATAATGGGAGAAATTCAAAACTTCAATTGAAAAAAAATTCAAACATAGGACTTACAAGGTAGTTGATGACTCATCTTCTGTTGGAGAGTTTTCCATTATCTCCTCTTTGCCAAAGCAATTGCCCAAATTGTGCATAGCAATGGTTGTAACTGAGCCAGAATGATTGTTTTTTTGCAATTTCGATTGACATGCTTTCGAACTGAAAGAATAAGTCATAAACAAAAGACCCAATTTTGGTAGTTAATCACCATAAAAAACTTGACAACATAAACAATAGCTGTATTAATTTGTACCTTATGTCGCTAAACAATGACAAAGATGATGCGACGGAAAAAATAACAGGCATACAAGGACAATAGCAAGATTTATGCCTAATTGACTGTATATTTAATTAAATTGTACCTTGAAGTCGCTAATTCTTGAAGAGTTGGCTCTCGTTCTTGCTATTTCTCTTCTGCTTTTATGGCGGTAGTGGGGTTATAACACTACAACTGCTCTAACCTCTTGGAACCGTCCTCAACCTCCCCTTCTAGAAGGTTTATAACAATCAAGATCCTGAAACCGTTTTAACATCAGAGTAATAAAATTTAAAACCTCATAACATATTCTCAAAAAACAAACCAAAATCCAGACTAAGATGTGTCTAACCCCATCATCATATTCAAATTCAAACTCGAAAAATTTTTCATTACCACAGCCTGAACAAACCCATATCCAGTCACATTTGAACTCTCTCATATAACCTAAACAGAAAAAATAAAAAAGAATTCCACATGCAGGCCGAAGCTCAAGAGAACATCATTGCTTCCACTGTGGCACACGAATGCAAATTCCGCGTCGATCGGTGTACACACAAAAGCTAATCAGCGGCAATGCAAGAATCACTAGCGAAATACAGAGAGAAGTCGCCGACTACTTCAAAGTAGAGACACAAGCCTTCAAAAAAACCTATTAGGGTTATATGTTTGTGAATTGCAAATTGCAAACTTACTCTGGTGAAAATTGCCGACATTGTTGGATTTGAGTGGGAGGGGGCAGACGGTTAGAGGTGGTTTTTGTTAACTGCAGCGTATCAATAGGAACGTGGGGTGAGAAGTCAAAATAACCCTAAAAAAAACCTCCCCTTCTTTTTCTGATTTTAAAGGGTTAGGATTTAACCTCATATTCATCTAATGGTTCAAATTGAATGATGTTCCCATGAACTTTAATGGGAACATAAGAATATATAATTGGGGGCTATTTACATATGTTAAGTAGTTGAAAGTTAAAATTTGAATATAAGAGGGGTAAATTTTAAACATTTTTTTACATTTAAATACCACCTAACATATATTTAGGGTTGGTATCTCTTCCATCAAATTTATCCTATAATTCCGTTAAAAACAAATATATTTCATCTCTTCTTTCAATTAAATATATGTAGCTCGTTCTACTGATGTAACTGTATAAAAGAAATATTTACTTGATTTTGTATTTCTCTTTCTGGAAAAAAAACATATACACATAGGAAATAGGCTATGTGATGTGTATAGAACTGAAATTAATGAACTTTTACATCATAAGTTAAAAAGTTCGGTTAACTTTTACACCCAGATGGTTTTAATAAGGCTTTGGTTATCTATACATTCCCCAATTTTATTTACACATTCCTTGAACCCTATAGAAAGCGTATAGGACAATATGGTTTCTCTGGGTCCAAGCCTATTGAGCAATACACTTCCTATATGTGTACTTGAAGTACAAACTTTTCAGAAGATGATCAGCTAATGATCAGGGAACCATAGGAATCATATAGGGACATATGCTCCCTGAAGGATTTTTTTCTTTCAAGAGATCAGGGGAATCATATAGGGTCATACGTTCCCTGGAGGAATTTTTCTTGCAAGAGCAGCATATTGTTATTAGTATCTTTTTAAATTTTAATTTAGTTGTTTTTTTGTTATAAAATGATGTTGGTTTTTTGGTTATAAATTTTATAAAAGACATAGTGAAATTAAGCAATCCAAACAAACTAAACATATCCAAATTAAACAAATATTACAAATGCTTAAAATTAAATTCAATTGTTCCTACAATACTGCATCACATAATAATAACATAAACCATTATCGTCACCAATCCTCGTCAGACTTAACGAGCTCCTCCTCCGTAAAGTTCGGGCCACGCCTAGTAGAGGGTGACGGGCTGTGCCGCGTATAGGACATGCCTGGAGCCTATAAAAAATTAAACAAAATACTCATTACATAACATTAAAATTGTATGTAGAAAAATGAAATAAAAACAAAACAACATACCTGGATGGAAAGGTCGGACAAAGGAAAGAACGACATGGTCTGGCCAGACTGAGGAAAATGTGACATGGAAAGGTCGGGCTAAGTATAGGATGGGTCGTAAGCCTATAAGAATTTAAACACAATACCCATTATATAACATTAAATTGCTCGTAGATAAATGAAATAAAAATAAGATAACATACCTGCATGGACGGGATGGGCTGGGTAAAGGATAACATGGACGGGCCGGGCTGCTGCGTAAAGAACAGGCCCTGGTCCAGATAAACTCGTGGTGGTGGATGTGGTGGAACCGATATACCCATATACTTATACATTTCACCCATGCCAGTCATCAGCCACCCCATGTCATCAGGCATCTGGTCCATCTGGCGACTGTGGGATGTTATCTCCTGACCATGTAGTGCTAGAAGCCGCATCTGCTCATCCTGGTTACGCAAAATGCTAAAACAATATAAACACATTATAGATCAAAAAAATGTAACAAAAACATAATGTAATAAACATTATACATCGAATAACACGTATATTTCCCAATCTAAAGTGTGATAGTGAAACCTTAATGGTAAAAACATCCCTAAAAGAATATACACAAAATATATTAAATAATATGTAAGTAATCGAAATGTCAAACCTGATCCGTTTCAAAGAGACATCCGGGTTAGGTTATTCGTGGTCATTACCAACCTCCTCCTCGTCATCAGCTTCCTCGAAATAGTTATCATCTTCCTCTAAATCATTATCATCTTCCTCGATATATTTAATACCTTCCTCGCACTCGTTCTTGCGTTTTACTTCCGCATGTGGATGGTAAGACGGGTATTGGTACTGCGGATAGCTTTCAGGATCATTTACGTACTCTTGGTTCAAATCGGGCAACTGAAACCCGTCATTACAACGAACCACGGATGCAACCTCTTCCTACCCTCGTTCAACAACGGGTTCGATTATACTTTCGGAGACGTATGATTCGTTCGGATATGACTGGTTTGAATAATTGCCAAAAACATAATTGAGGTCCCAAAACGACATCGTTTAGTTTGTAAATTTTCGTCTGAATAAAGTCGTCCCTGAAAGCTTGGATATATAACAGATTTCTGGTCTGATAGGAATCGTGTTGCACAATACGCTTCGTATTGAATTAATTCGTTCACTTACCGAAACCCTATGGGAATCATATTGCCCTATACGCTTCCTATTAGGGTCACTTTTTCATATCAATAGGAATCATATTGTGTAACAGCCGTCTTATTTTCTACTCGAATTTAATAATAATTCATAAGATTTTATAAATCAAGATGACCCATTAACATACAATTTCCAAAAGTAAGGTTCTAAAGTATCAAACATTTGTCAACTACCAACTAGATTCAACATTCAAAAGTTGTTTAGCAAATCATTTACATCATAAACGTTATCTAAGCAAAGTTAATTTTTGCGGAAGCTTCAAGTGTTCGTGTTCGGTTCTTCGACAAGTTGCTTGACCGCCATCCATCTATGTTGAATACCTAAAAACTGAAATGTTTACGTTAAAACATTAGCATTAGAATACTAAGAAATAATACTTAATCTAAACTACTATCAAAGCGGATTCGATTATCTATAATTTTTCAAAATTTATTTAATATTTCAGGCTCTACCGTAACTTACGGTTCCTACCGTAAGTTACGGTAGTTCTTTTACAATCCTGATTCACCGTAAATCAGGAGAAACCCACCGTAAAGCTTTGGCCTCTACCGTAAGTTACAGTGGTACCGTAACTTACGGTAGCCTCTGGAAATAAATGTTCCGACTTATTTGTTTGTTTTACCCAACAATTTCACGGATCTTTCATTATAACAAGCCAACATATTAAACCTTCGTATTCTAAAATGTCATTTGTCAATAAAAACAAAAGACCGAGAAACCATATTACAATATATTACCAAGCCGTATTTGGTTATTCGACCCGTTTTGCTCATCTAAGGAATCCTCCATTTTGATGACTACCAACGAGGTCTAACCAGATTCCTGGCCTATTATTCGACAAAGCGAACATCATTTCTTTAACCCAACTCAACTTTTAATACACAATTTGATTACATATATGCTAAATATCAAAATTTACCCAAATGTAACGAATCAAGTTACATACCTTTAGAGCACACCCTTCAAGCGCGTATCTCCCCTGGCGTGTCCGCTTGACGTTCCAGATTCTTTGCCTAAAGAGTTCAATTTCACAACAAGTTTAGAACTCTTTCGTAAGTTTTAACGCATAATTCTCTATAATGATCAAATCTGCGTTTTTGCCCAACTTTCAACATTTTAATCCTCACTCAGGCATTTCCACAAACACCTATCGGGTCAGATAATCACATAATCATCACCAAGTTTATGACTTGTAATTATTATCTAATTTCACTTCGATTAGTCAACTTTACACCTATCTTAATTTCAATACTTCTGAAATTACTTCTTAAATTCAGATTGTGCTAGAACAAAATTATAATTTTAGCATTTATCAAGTTTTCTTCAAGCTCATCAATCACCCTAAATGGTGATTATGAAGCTCTACAAGTATCATGCAAGGTTTTTCACAAGAATCCTCTAGGGTTTAACTCTAGACATCATATAACTTCAAGATTCAACCATGCAACACATATTCAAGCTCAATTCTTGATTTTCTCATTTAACCTAAAACTGAACTCGAATTAAAGCACCAAAATTTTACATACCTTTTGATCCCTACTTCAAGGTGATCTCGAATTCGTGTTCAGAACTTGATTTGGAGTGGATTGAGGGCTTTGATTTGTGAATTTTATGTGAAGCTAGTGTTTGGAGAGATCTCCTGGTCACCCTCTCTCCTGTTCGATCGATGCCCACCCACCATTGAGTGGTTTTTGTGTTTTGTTTACTATTTTAGTATTAAACTTTCAGTTTTGACTAGTTTAGTCCCTCAACTTATCATTTAACTTTAAGTTTAAGTGTTTTAACTTTAGAGTAAGTTGTTTCAAGACTTGTAACTAACTGGGTTATAGGTTCCTAGTTAGTTGATTCTTGTTAAATTAACATTACATAATAAACATAAAGTTTTATATTTTTGGGGTGTTACAAGTCCACCCCCTTAAAAAGGGTTTCGTCCCCAAAACCAAAGTACGTACCAAATAAAGTAGGGTAGAGACGTCGCATCTCCTCTTCGGACTCCCATGTGGTATCCGCACCCTTCCTGTGTTCCCATTTAACCTTCACTTGGTTAATCACCTTGTTCCTCAAACCCTTCTCTATACGATCTAAAATCGCAATTGGTTTTACTGCATAATTGAGGCTGTTATCCACCTCGATATCATCGTAGTGGATATGAGCAGTTTCGTCTGCTAAACATTTTCGGAGATGTGACACGTGGAATGTACTATGAATCCCACTTAACTCCTCGGGTAATTCGAGACGATAAGCTACTTTACCAACCCGTTCAGTGATTCTGAATGGCCCAATAAACCTTGGGCTCAGCTTTCCTCTTTTCTGAATCGTATTATTCCCTTCCACGGCGACACTTTCAGCATAACTTTGTCACCAACCTGGAATTCGATTGGCCTGTTCCTTTTGTCAGCATACGCCTTTTGTCTATCTTGAGGCGCTTTCAAGTGAGCCCGTACAACATCAATCCTTTCATTAGTGGCTCGTACTATATCTTGGTGGGCAAGTTCACGCGGACCCACTTCACCCCAACATACCGGGGTTCGGTACTTCCTACCATAGAGCATTTCGTAAGGTGCCATCTTAATACTAGCATGATAGCTGTTATTATACGAAAAATCGACTAACGGTAGGTAAACATCCCAACTTCCTCCAAAATCGATTATACATGCCCGTAGCATGTCCTCCAATGTTTGTATTGTTCTTTCACTCTGTCCATCTGTCTGAGGATGGTACGCAGTGCTAATGAACAATTTGGTTCCCATTTGCTCTTAGAAATCTCGCCAGAAATTTGAAGTGAACCGGGTATCCCTATCAGACACGATGGACACCGGTACTCCATGACGTGCTATTATCTCATTAGTATAAACTTCTGACATCTTTTCTGACGTATAAGTCTCACGAATCGGAATGAAGTGAGCACTTTTCGTCAATCTATCCACCACTACCCACATGGCATCGAATCCACGATTTGTCTTAGGCAATTTGGTTAATAGGTCCATTGTAATATGTTCCCATTTCCAAACCGGAATTTCTAACAGTTGGAGTTTGCCGTATGGTTTTTGGTGCTCCGCCTTGACTTGTAGACACGTCAACCATTTTTCCACATATTTCGCCACATCCCTCTTCATTCCAGGCCACCAATAGTTTTGTTTTAGATAATTGTACATCTTGGTCGCCCCCGGATGAATTGAATATCGGGATTTATGAGCCTCATCGAGTAGAAGCTTTTTAACTCCACATGTGTTAGGAACCCAAATTCTATTGAAACGCGTTTTCAAACCGTGGTTTCCTACTTCGAGATCCTTAACTTGGCCTACAATCCTTTCCTTTCTCCAGTTTTCCGTCTTCACTGCTTCATCTTGCGCCTCTCGGATTCGTTCGAGTAAGCCCGAGGTCACAATGAGTTGTAATGATCGTACTCGTATCGGAGTATAGTCTGTCTTTCTGCTTAAGGCATCCGCCACCACGTTTGCCCTTCCAGGGTGATAGTGTATTTCACAGTCGAAATCTTTCACCATTTCTAGCCATCGCCTTTGTCGCATACTTAGCTCCTTCTGATCGAAGAAGTATTTCAAGCTCTTGTGATCGGTGAATATGGTGCACTTTACCCCATATAAGTAATGCCTCCATATTTTTAATGCAAACACCACTGCAGCCAACTCGAGATCGTGCGTGGGATATTTCTTCTCGTGTATCTTCAATTGCCTCGAGGCATAAGCTATAACCTTGCCCCGTTGCATCAAAACGCATCCGAGCCCCGATAGTGAAGCATCAGAATAAACCACCAAATCTTCAATCCCGTCCGGCAATGTCAGTACCGGAGCTTGTGTTAACTTCCCTTTTAGCGTTTGAAACGCTCTTTCTTGGTCGACACCCCAAACGAACTTTTCTTCCTTCCGGGTTAGCTTTGTTAGAGGTGACGCAATCTTGGAAAAATCTTGAATGAATCTCCTATAGTATCCCGCGAGCCCCAAAAAGATTCTAATTTCCGAAGGGTTCTTCGGGGGGTTCCATTTTAACATGGCCTCTATCTTTGTCGGATCCACCAATACTCCGTCGGCACTTATGATGTGACCAAGAAATTGTACCTCTCGTAACCAAAAGGCACACTTGGAGAATTTTGTATACAACTTTTCTCGTCTAAGTGTCTCTAACACCTCTTGTAAGTGGTGTGCGTGTTCAGCTTCGCTTTTCGAATACACCAAAATATCATCGATAAACACGATGACCGACTTATCCAACATTGGCTTGCAAACCCGGTTCATGAGGTCCATGAAAGCCGCGGGTGCATTTGTTAGCCCAAATGACATCATGAGGAATTTGTAATGTCCATATCGCGTACGGAAAGCCGTCTTCGGCACATCTTCCTCCTTGACCTTTAATTGGTGATACCCCGATCTAAGGTCAATTTTTGAAAACCAATTCGCACCTTGCAATTGGTCAAATAAATCATCTATCCTCGGAAGCGGGTATCGATTCTTTACCGTGAGTTTGTTTAACTCCCGGTAATCTATACACATCCGCATGCTTCCGTCTTTCTTTTTCACGAACAATACCGGTGCGCCCCAAGGAGACACACTCGGCCTTATAAATCCTTTGTCAAGCAGGTCTTGAATCTGGGACATCAACTCTTGTAATTCCGACAGTGCGAGTCGGTATGGTGCCTTTGCTACGGGTTTTGCGCCCGGAATCAATTCGATCCCAAACTCTACTTCCCGTTCAGGCGGTATCTCCAGTAAATCCTCTGGAAACACATCTTCATAGTCTCGTACTACCGGTACATCTTCAATCTTTCGTGATTCTTTTCCGGGCTCATTTGCGTATATCATGAATGCCTTACTTCCTCGCTTCATAAGCTTGTGAGCTTTCAACATTGAGCACACTATGGGGTTGCCTCCTTTTTTGCCATAGATAGTGACGTGTTTCCCGCTCGGAGATATTAGCTTTATCTCCTTACGAAAACACACGACCTTCGCATGGTGCTGAGATAGCCAATCCATCCCAACGACTACTTGAAATTCCCCCATTGACATCGGAATTAGATCTATCAAGTATTCCTCATCGTCTATGTTTAATTTGCAGCTTCGACAAACGTCACAAACTATAAAACTTTTGTTATCCCCTATTTCTACTTCTAAGGGCACATATAACTTTGTCAATACAAATGAAGGATGTCGAATAAATCCATGCGAAATGAAGGATTTATTCGCACCCGTATCAAACAATGCACGTGCTGGAATTGAGTTAATTGTGAATATACCTAAGACCACATCGGGTTCTGTCTTTGCTTCAGCCGCAGTAAGTTGGAAGGACCTAGCCTTCGCCTTGGGAGCTTCTGCTGGAGATTCTTTAACGTCTCTCCTTCCGACTAAGTCCGGGCATTCGGACTTTTTGTGGCCGGGTTGATAACATTTATAGCAAACTGAGACTTTACCCGGGCATAGCGACGCCGTATGCCACGTCTTACTACATATAGGGCATGGTTTGTCTTTGAACCGACATTCTCTCTTGTGCCCTTTTCCACACACTTTACAACTTGGCGACCCACCTTTAGCATCAACCTTCTTTCCCGATTCTCCAGTTCGAGCTTTCTTTGTAGGGCTTGGATTCACATCCTGTGCCCTTCGTTCGCCTCTTTCGACTTGTTTCTTCAGTTCGATTTCCCGTTCCCGATCAACGTTCATAAGCTCGGTAAGGGTCTCGTATTTTGAAGGGGTCATGAACTCCCTATATTCGGCGCTCAACATGTTATAGTAGTAGTATATCTTTTGTTCTTCATTTGTCACCAATTCGTCACAAAACTTCATCTTATCCATAAACATTCCTGTGATCTTGTCTATGGACTCGCCTTTGTGCCTAAGTTGCATGAACTCTTCCTTGATTTTATTAATGACCACCTTGGGACTATGATGTTTAAGAAATGGCGTCTTAAACTCCTCCCATGTCATGGCCTTAGCCGCTTCGCTTCCAATCTCTTTCTTTTTGTTATCCCACCAGTCTTTCGCTTGACCCCTTAATTGACCAGTACCAAAAGCTACGTAGTCATCTTCATTACAATGGGCCCTCTCAAATATCCCTTCGATATCGCTTAGCCATCGCTGGCATATAATTGGGTCAACTTCCCCGTTATAGACTAGCGGTTTGCATGCCATGAACTCCTTGTATGTACAAGGTTTTCATCCTCCGGACTTTTCTTTTGCTAAATTGGCATTATCCTCCAATTTCTTGATTCTTTCCTCAACCACTGATAGTACTGTGTTCTGGATCTTATCAATGAAACCAGACAAACTGTTTTCGATTGCCTTTCCAACCTCTTCGGCAATCACTTCTCTTGTTTGCTCGGTGACTCTTGGCACCGCATCATTGTTACCTTTATCCGCCATCATGAAACTGAAATGTTTACATTAAACGTTAAACATTTCACTTATAACATGGCTTTATTTGCTTTGGTTTAGCCAAGTCCGTAACTTGCTTTAACCATTCGCCTTTAGTGCACTTTCCGGGTTTGAGTGTGTTAACACATTCTTCCCATGCATGCCAATTCATTTCTCATTTCTTACATAAAGTACAATCTATTAAAAATAGTAAGTTACTTCTTACCGGACGATCGATCAAGCTTGAACCGAACACTTGTTGACAACCTTAAGCTCTGATTACCAAATTGTAACACCCGTCTTATTTTCTACTCGAATTTAATAATGATTCATAAGATTTTATAAATCAAGATGACCCATTAACATACAATTTCCAAAAGTAAGGTTCTAAAGTATCAAACATTTGTCAACTACCAACTAGATTCAACATTCAAAAGTTGTTTAGCAAATCATTTACATCATAAACGTTATCTAAGCAAAGTTAATTTTCGCGGAAGCTTCAAGTGTTCGTGTTCGGTTCTTCGACAAGTTGCTTGACCGCCATCCATCTATGTTGAATACCTAAAAACTGAAATGTTTACGTTAAAACATTAGCATTAGAATACTAAGAAATAATACTTAATCTAAACTACTATCAAAGCGGATTCGATTAGCTATAATTTTTCAAAATTTATTTAATATTTCAGGCTCTACCGTAACTTACGGTTCCTACCGTAAGTTATGGTAGTTCTTTTACAATCCTGATTCACCGTAAATCAGGAGAAACCCACCGTAAAGCTTTGGCCTCTACCGTAAGTTACGGTGGTACCGTAACTTACGGTAGCCTCTGGAAATAAATGTTTCGACTTATTTGTTTGTTTTACCCAACAATTTCACGGATCTTTCATTATAACAAACCAACATATTAAACCTTCGTATTCTAAAATGTCATTTGTCAATAAAAACAAAAGACCGAGAAACCATATTACAATATATTACCAAGCCGTATTTGGTTATTCGACCCGTTTTGCTCATCTAAGGAATCCACCATTTTGATGACTACCAACGAGGTCTAACCAGATTCCTGGCCTATTATTCGACAAAGTGAACATCATTTCTTTAACCCAACTCAACTTTTAATACACAATTTGATTACATATATGCTAAATATCAAAATTTACCCAAATGTAACGAATCAAGTTACATACCTTTAGAGCACACCCTTCAAGCGCGTATCTCCCCCGGCGTGTCAGCTTGACGTTCCGGATTCTTTGCCTAAAGAGTTCAATTTCACAACAAGTTTAGAACTCTTTCGTAAGTTTTAACGCATAATTCTCTATAATGATCAAATCTGCGTTTTTGCCCAACTTTCAACATTTTAATCCTCACTCAGGCATTTCCACAAACACCTATCGGGTCAGATAATCACATAGTCATCACCAAGTTTATGACTTGTAATTATTATCTAATTTCACTTCGATTAGTCAACTTTACACCTATCTTAATTTCAATACTTCTGAAATTACTTCTTAAATTCAGATTGTGCTAGAACAAAATTATAATTTTAGCATTTATCAAGTTTTCTTCAAGCTCATCAATCACCCTAAATGGTGATTATGAAGCTCTACAAGTATCATGCAAGGTTTTTCACAAGAATCCTCTAGGGTTTAACTCTAGACATCATATAACTTCAAGATTCAACCATGCAACACATATTCAAGCTCAATTCTTGATTTTCTCATTTAACCTAAAACTGAACTCGAATTAAAGCACCAAAATTTTACATACCTTTTGATCCCTACTTCAAGGTGATCTCGAATTCGTGTTCAGAACTTGATTTGGAGTGGATTGAGGGCTTTGATTTGTGAATTTTATGTGAAGCTAGGGTTTGGAGAGATCTCCTGGTCGCCCTCTCTCCTGTTCGATCGATGCCCACCCACCATTGAGTGGTTTTTGTGTTTTGTTTACTATTTTAGTATTAAACTTTCAGTTTTGACTAGTTTAGTCCCTCAACTTATCATTTAACTTTAAGTTTAAGTGTTTTAACTTTAGAGTAAGTTGTTTCAAGACTTGTAACTAACTGGGTTATAGGTTCCTAGTTAGTTGATTCTTGTTAAATTAACATTACATAATAAACATAAAGTTTTATATTTTTGGGGTGTTACATATTGCCCAATACGCTTTCCATTGATTTAATTTGTTCACCTACCTAAACCCTATGGGACTCGTATTGCCCTATACACTTCATATTGGGGTCACTTTTCAGACCTTTTCAGTTCTGAACTGCCTGCATGTCATAGAATATCTGGTTCATCGTACCAATAGGAATCATATTGTCTAATATGCTTCCTATTGATTTAATTCGTTCATCAACTGAAGCCCTATGGGAATCGTATTTCCCTATACGCTCCTTGTTAACCCTAGAGGAATCACACTGCTCTATACGTTTCCTAGTGGGGTCACTTTTATCATACCAATAGGAATCGTATTGCCCAATACTCTTCCTCTTGATTTAATTCATTCACCGACCGAAGCCCTTTGGTAATCGTATTGCCCTATACGCTTCCTATTAAACTTATAGGAATCGTATTGCCATATACGCTTCCTATCATCGTACCAATAGGAATTGTACGTATTGCCCAATATGCTTCCTATTGGTGTCGCATTTAATGCTTTAAACCCTATGGAAAGTGTATTAAGCTATACGTTTACTATTGAAGAATGTACACAAATTTTGAAGGATGTATAGATACATCATGATTATTTTGTTATAATATAAGAAGAGATATAGCACTTATTATACCCTTATACAATTAGCAACTTGGGTTATGTCTTATTTGTTTAAAAGTCACATCTTTAAGTTCATTTTACTCACACCCTTTCATTTTATTATATAACCCTACAAAAAGTTACATAGGGTGTCATTGGCTAACTTAATAGTTGTGTCTCTTCACATCACATCCCTTAAATAATATCCTTGAATTAATAACATAAGGTATTGGATAAGTTAATAGTCGTGTATCTACAGAAAGCAACTCACAATCAATTAAACTCATACCCCTTCACACAACCCTCAATTAATTTTCCCCCTCTAACACACCTCTTCGCTCAAAATGCAAATGATATTTCCACATCAAAACTGCAAATTATATAGTAACAAGGAAACGTTCTGCCGTTTAAAAAAACCAACCAAAAAGTCAAATTCCATGCTAACCAATTTTTATAGTCAAATTCTACCGGTGGTGGCTTTACATTTGATCACCGAACCAACATGCCGTTTAAAAAGACGTCCTGCCGTTCAAAAAAAGTTAACCAACCGAAAACTTAACCAAACCGACACATGTTGTTTCGAAAGAAAGTTAACCAAACCGACGCCTCTCATTCAGCCATTGTTTGCCATCTTTTCACACCATATATATGTATACTCACCGCCACCATAAATCTCCGACCATGTTATCAACCATTTCACAAAATTATTTCTCGGTCACCCAACAAATAGAATTCCTCCAAGATGATCAATGAGGCTGCATGCTCTCCGTATGCCGGTGGTGTGGTGGTGGGGCAGCGGTAGAGACGGCTATGGAGAAATCCGTGAGACATCCTCGGGCATGTTGTTTAGAGAACGAGAGATATATATATCAAACAAGAGTATGCTGACAAAAACGGGCGTTTGTTGTTTTGTTGCGGTTGTGGACTTACCGTGGTGATGCTATGGGTGACTATGGTGGTGCTGTTAAGAAAAACTGTGTGGGTCTTTGAATAAACTGTCAAAAGAGTTTGAAGGGAGTTTGAAACTTTGAATAGAGGAGATGTTAACTTTTTTATTATAAATGGTGATATTTTGATGGTATGTGTCCATCTATCACAACAAATCTTAACACATGCACTCATCACCGTCCAGTGACTCATGTATTGCTTCTGTTTCTCTTTCTTTTTAATTTATATATTTTTTTGGAAGGCCCTTTTCCTATTTATATATGTTTATGTTTATTCTCTCATTATGAACCATCAATTCTAATACGACACTTATATACAATTTTTTTTTGAACGGCGATATTTCTACAACAGGCGATAGAGATCGCACCTATCCTATAACTCGGATAGGCCCCTCCGCCCCACTCCGGCAGCCAAGACTATGTTGTCTTAACCGGGCCCACGCTTGGTGCATCAGAGTTTGGCTAAGGCGTTTCCCGAGAAAATTTCCAGCCTACTGCCCACCCGATAACCGGGAGCGTATAGTTGCACCCTCCACAAGAGTCGGGGACTCTCTGGAGTAAATGCACTGTAGTAGAAAACTCGGGGTGGCTCCAAGGATTCGAACCGGTGACCGGCCCTCCACCTTTTCATTGCCATGACCAACTGGGCTAGCCCAGAAGTATACAATTAACCATCGATTCTCATGCATGCAGTCAAGAAGATAGATGAATATCTATTGTAGTGACATATATGAATATTTGTTATTTATGTTTAACTAACATGAATTTTAAATATTGTATCAATGTGGATTAAAACAACTAGGACACTTATTTTTAAGATGAGAATCAATGTAAACTCTTTTGGGCTTTTAGGTTTTCTATATTATAGGGGGTGTCTGTACCATAATGAACTAATGTTATTCTTTCGCCTTAGTTATTAATTGTTCCAATGTTTTAACATTTATTTTTTGTTCGGTTTAATAGTCTCGCCGCAACTTACAAATCCTAAAAATTGACACTAATATATTAATGTAGAATGGGTTGAGATATAGCATAAGTATGGCTTAGTTATTTTTGTAATGGAAAAAAAAAAAAAGAATTCCGGTATATCAAATATATTAATATTCGTTCTTTTGGGATCATAAAGTGTTGCATACTTTGTTTTTTTTTTTTTTTTTTTTTTTTTTTTTTTTTTTTTTTGTAACTGAAAAAAAAAAAAAAAAGAAATCCGGTATATCAAAATATTAATATTCGTTCTTTTTTGGTTTTTAATTCTTTTCAATCATAAAGTGTTGCATACTTTGTTCTTTTATTATGTTCAAAGCAAAACTTAGTGCTTTGTTTTTTGTTGGCTGCTTATTTTCGTTCAACCATACTGAGATCCACCAAGGTCGTTGTTTTCCGAAATCACTGATGACTTTGTTTTAGTTTTTTATGTGCTTTTTTCTAGGAAGATCCAATTCAAACAATTTATAACTATTTACAACTATATATGAGGTTATGTTGACAAATATAAAAAAGAATGTAATATGTACATCAAGGATAATCGTCTATTCATATACTAAGTTATACTCACGTCGAGCGTATAGTTCATTTTTCAAGAAGTATCAACATTTCTTAATTTTATTTGTTATAAAATTAATAACTTTCACACCTCATACAATGATATCAAGACTATTTATAACCAACGTCCCGCCGCAACGCGCGGGTTAGCGTCAACTCGTTATTATATAAAGTATAATGGTATCAATCCAACCTTAATGAAACCAAACATGGCCTGATTGGAGACTTATTTAGTTTGACAACTATTTTGAATAATATTCCTTCTTTTTTAATTTCTTTGGTGCGGATTGAATATGCTCCAAGCGTCCACCAACCCTTGGACTCTATTATATTATAATGTAAACAATGGTCCATTGTTTTTCACCAGCAACGCGATGACATCAGCTAATCGGTATATATATATATATATATATATATATAGGGGACCGCTAGAATGAGAACCACCCCGAGTTATGAGAACCGCGAGAACCACTTGATTCCGGGCGAGGTGGACCAAATTTTTTTTTCAAAAACGTAGGTGCATGTATTAGAAAAACATTCGTAAAAAAAAATTAAAAAAAAAAAAACCGCCATGTGGGTAGTTTTTTACACTACAAAAACGTGGTTTACGAGTTCCGTAAATTTACGGAACTCGTAAACCACGTTTTTGTGGTGTAAAAAACTACCCACACGGCGTTTTTTTTTTAATTTTTTT